>JBBCBC010000013.1:37244111-37442455 GCA_037126765.1 Stenogyne calaminthoides | reverse complement strand
CAAAAGTTTTATCTTCTTTGCTGTGAGCATGTTCTGAAAAGGGTAGGCAGGGATGATGTACGCGTCATCGCTTGTATTCTGTGAAGACGAGATGAGGCAGGTTAAATTGTCTTACTCGAAATGAGGTTTCAAATTCAAATACTAGTCGATAACAATAGTTATTGTAATAGATAGTCTTAGCAGATATGAAGGATGTATTAGAATACAAAGTGTTTGAAAAGAAAAAAGAAGATATATGTCTTTTTGTTCATTTGGATTTTCTAGTTGAAGCCGTTTGAGGTCGCGCTGGTAGATAATGATGAGCGAGCAGGCCCAAGTGTTACTGTTGAGGCCAGAGTTCGTTACTCACAATTCATGACCAGCAGTAAATAGATGTCGGTCATAAAAAAAGATATTTCGTGCTACAGATACTGAAATATGGCGGGTGATGAGTGCGAGGTCCTTGTTAAATAAAACTGACCTGATGCAAGTGATCGCGCTAAATAAGGCGATCGCGCGCGAAAGAAGGGGGTTCATGGAAGTAACCCATGCGGTGGCACCTAAATGGGCGATCAATGCAGCGATAATAAGACAATCAAAATCGAAAAAGTCGAGGGGATATAAGCAAAACCTAATGTTCAATTCATTCGTAAGAAAATGGGCAAAAACCTGAAAGCAATAAAAGCGAACACAAAGCAAACACAAAACATCAAAACACAAGTATCAATTTTCATCCTCGATAATTATCAAACAATCGTTTAGAAGAGTTGGTCTAATATGTAACCCATCCATTCGGGCTTGTAAATATGTTCAACAAAAGACAAGAAGTCAGCAAAAAAACAAGTATTAAAGACATTGTTCGAATGTAGTGAAGAAGACAAAAATTACACAACATATGTTAAACAAAAATAAAATAACATCAAGGAGCAAATTCATAATTGGGGGTAGACGGAGAGAGAAGTCGAACAAATTATGCTTCAATTTCTCAAAGAATAACTCCTTCAAAGATGGTTCGGGTACCAAATGCTACTTGAGGCAAACGGTCTGCTTTCAGTCAGGGAGGTCCCTTTGTTCGGCCCGCTTTTTGATCGGGTCCCGGACTTGGGTCTGAAGATTTTGGCCAAAAACACAGCGGTATTCATGTCGAGTCCCTCCTCATCCGAATCGGATAATCAACTTTGATCCCTTCAGAAAAACGGAAAATCCTACGATCATTTAAACGACATTAGAGTTTCTTGGTCCTTAGGTTGTATCGTCAGTCTTGCTGGCCCAGGCAAGAAGAGGGTTTATTGTTCACTTCTTTGGCATAAGCTGATCACAGAACCGGACTCTTTATCATCGAAAGAGCACAAATATACGAGAAGTTGGACATAGAATCAACGTGACTCATCGTAAATTTTGAACTTTGAATTTTAGAGACCCAAAACGGTGTTGGTCTCCTCGGCAATGATGAAGTTGTTGGCGAGCATCCTCTCATTTTCCATGGCCTCGACACCGGCTCAAGTTCACGGCTCAACATTAATATCCTCTTGTGCTCTTTTGTATACTGGCCACCTCCTCCGAGAGTGAATCAATTCCCTCCTTTGTCTGGCGAGCATCTTCCCCGAGCCAGTGGCATCTTCCCGAATCGGCGGGGCATTTTCACGAGGCACTTGCAGGGCATCCTCCGAGCTCCAAAGTGAGCATCACCAGGTCAAGAAGATTGTCCTGAGCCACCTCGGCTCATCCCCGAACCTGCTAGGTTCGCCCACCTTTTCTTGAAGTTCTGATCAAAGCCAAGTAGTTGTATGAGGTTAGCGACCGAGCATAGGCTTTTCAAGAACGACCATAGATTGGCAAGCACCGGACCGGGGCGTAAATTTTTCGGAGAGTAGGACGTAGAGTGGACTCTTCCGGGATCGAGATCCATGCCCACAGTGAGTCCGGCAAGCCTTCTAAACATGCTCAGAATGCCCTAACCTTGCTAACACTTTCGGCGAGCTAAAGTAGTTCTTCGATTGGGCATCAAAAGCGTGACACAAGCTCATCTTTATATATATATTGAACAAGAATATAAAAGGGCAAAACAAAATAACCAAAACAGAAAAGAAGATCGAACAAAAATGCCCTGCCTACGAGCCGGATCCCATCCCAAGAATGATCTATCCTCGAGGATGGGAGCCGAGGATCTAACGAGTCCATGATCGGGGTCCGCGGGAGGTGGAGAAGATGTGCCAACCTCCATTTCAACAATACATGGAACCGGACCAACCCGCAGGCGGTCGCCGATCGCCCTCGTGATCAAAGTCCGGGTCCGAACAAGTATCGATGCTAGATCCCAGATTGGGTTAGCTCGGCATGTTAGAGTTTATTCCATTAAACCCGCCTTTCCGTCACGATCTCCACCCTCGGTCTCTTGGTGATGGAGCTTGTTTGCGAACACTTGCTCGGCCGAGCAAGGTGCTCCTTTGCGCGGCTTGATTCCCAGACGGAAGCGGATCGGTTAGCCCCCGCTCGCCTCCTCTACGCATTCCACTGAGCCTCCTGTTCAAATTAATCCGCGCAAGTTCTGTGGCCTTTTCTCCCGAAACTATCTCGGTATGTTCGACAAAACTCCGCAGAATGGTCACAAATGGGAAAGCTATAAACAAAATAATTCAAGTCTGAGCGTAGGATAATAACGAAGAATGGCACAAAACATACAAATACAAAGGGAATCCTTACCAAAGGATTAACAGCAACAAGATGATTTATAAGCCGCGAACAAACCTCATTTTTTCTCACGCCAGTAGATTCGAGTTCTCGCTGCATCGCCTCCGAACGAGACTCAGGATCAATTTGCCAAATGCTGAAATAAATAAAACCGCTTGTCTCTTTTGTCCGGTCGCAATTAGAATCCGCTAAATAAAAAGCGAGTTAAAATCGATTTCAAATCGAGAACGAAAGACAAAAATCATACGCGCCAAGACGAAATCAATGGGGTGTCTAAACGAGGTTTGGTTCGCCTAGGCCGGGCTTTTCCAATCGCGCTAACGAACCAAAACTTTTCCTTCCAATCACCGATTTTTGTTAAACGCGTCGCCGATAATTTTGCACTTGGCATTAGCTTGCATGAACAACCACCGTGTTCACCCTGACGGGTCAAGTGCATCAATCGAAAATATTTCATTTCTTTGAGGATAGTATCTTGGCTTCATTTTGCGAACAAAAGTCGAAAACTCATGATCATATGCCGCCCGTTTGGCTTAAAAATTGCGTAATGGTGATGTTCCCTCCACGAGCAAGCGGGTGATGGCGAATGGATGGAGGGAAATCAAAGGCGAACTTCCATTGTGTCTAAATTCTGGCGACACAACCCTCGGGGTTAATTAACCATCGAACACAGGTGCCCGAAAAAAACTCTTTTGGAGTTTCATAAATCCAATGCGGCGTAAGTGAAACCTATCGGCATCAATTATGCTCATTATCTTGCTCATTTGGTACTCGTTCTCAACCCCAATCCTCACCCAGGTTGCTGGGGCAATCAAAACTATAACGAAGCGTTATACTCGTTATCACGTTGGACTATGAGGACACCAGCAGTATATCAAGCTCGAAATTTTACTACTTGACTACCCCTATGTTCGATTCGGTTATATTCTGATAGCCAAAATTCCCCTCACTCACAACATTATGCGTTCTATCTCGTTAACATTGTCAATGACCCTAGACCCAATTTGAATTTGGGGCAAAAATTGTCACCGAATTGTCCGAAGAATAATTATGGACCAAGTCCTTATCCATTCATAGAGGTCATCGAAATCGTCGGAAAAGAATGGCAAACGGTTTAATTTGCTAACCATTCCTCGAACCCGAGACATTAGCTCCGTGGCATTTATCGCCACGGGGATTCCTCTAACGACGAGGGGAAAAGAGGAACTATGGTGGTCCGATTACAGGGAAATGAAGAGTTCGAGAGAGGCCATAATCACAATTAGAAAAAAGAATGCAACGGTTCGAGTAAAGTTCTTCACGAATGATGAAACCTGGCCGGAAATTTTCAAACACGCGAAAAGATTGAAAATTGGACAAAGGAAAAAAAAGGGTTTAAGGCGGAAAACAAGATATATATAAATGTTGATTCAATTTCAAAATCCAAAGATGAATCAACACGAAACGACATCGACTATGCCCAATAAGATTTTAATAGTCGGGGCCCCATGTCGAAAACAAAAGTGACATTTGGGGAGGTATTGTTGTGTTCGATATAGTAACTCGGGCTTAATCCTAACACATAAGAGAGCTGACACGTATTATTTAAATATTACATACAATGGACAAGTATTCGCCACTCGCGGAAAAAAAGAATCGGATGGTAGCTAAGTCAAGAAGGCCATGCAAATCACGAGGACTCAGTATTAAAAATACTTTCGAAATCTGAAAAGACCTCGAGATATCCAAAGGGTGAGATAGTTAAAGAAGACCTCCCCGCATCCCGAAATTCGATGTTCAAGACCTCGATATCCCGGGGTCAAGATGTTCGCTACTCGAGATATCTACGAGGGTCAAGATGTTCAAGACCTCAAATATCCCGAGGGTCAAGATGTTCGCACGAGTATCCCGAGGGTCATATGTCACTTTTCCTCGATATCCCGAGGTCAAGATATATTCGGAAGACCTCAGACATCCCGAGGGTCAAGATGTTCAAAGACCTCGAGATCCCGGAGGATCGATATGTCATGCGGACCTCGGTATCCCGGGCGGTCGAGTGCCCGACACTTTATATCCCGAAGATCTCGAACATCCCGGGGCTCGGTTAGCTCGAGGAGGACAATGATCCAAAGAAAAAACCGACATGGTTAAAGGGCTAACAAAGCATCCAACCGAGTAAAAAGATTAATTTGACGACCAAAAGAGTGCTTTACAAACAAGTAAGTTCCAAGATCAACCAAGAAGGCGAAGTTGAAAAACGCGGCGAAGATTACGTGAGTTCTCTGCGTGACCAAAGTCTCCAAACATGCTTGCCAACCCAAATTTCATGCTTGTTTGAGTGCTATAGAAGGAAGAAAAAAAGAAGAAGAAAGGTTCGGAAAATCTCCCAAAAAAACACCACTGCGTTTGAGAGGTGAGGAACAAAAAAAAATTGGAGTGATCATTTATCCCTACTAGAAACCCTAGCACGGAGAGAGAATTCTCCAAATTATCTTCATCTGTAATGATTCATCTTCATAAGGTGTATCAAATATTGTGCGTGTAAAGCTCATGATACCACATCCCGGCTTGGTATGCCCCAGGAGTAGTCATTTCCCAATTAACTGGGTCAACAAATTCATCTTATTCACGAACATTTATCGTACCGTGCATATTTTGTTTTGCGAGTTGTTATCAAATTAATACATAATACTCTCCGAATAAAACGACTCGCGACAACCGGGCGCTTAGAAGGAGGGTGTTTCACCCAAAAACCAACCCATATCACTGAACCCTTAGAGATGAAAAAAAAAAATAAATAAAATGCCTCAATCTAGGAATACACAAGCGAAGAGGTCGGAATGAAAGCCACTGGCCGGAAAGAGGCTCAACGCCAGACCTCATAAAGATCGGGGAGTGAAGATTACCAATTCAAGAAGATCCAAATCTTGGTATCTTGCACATGTTATTTTCGGAAAATTCATATATTATAGAGGAGGTGGGATTTTTTGTGGAATATTTTAATTATGGGAAAAAGAATATAAGGGATATATTCAAGATTTCTTGGTGACCAAGAAAAGTCTTTTCCCACATTGATATTTCACTAAAATTTCGACCACTCCCTCTCCTATAAATAGGGGATGATTAGTTCATTCCCAAGTCTGATTCCATGTCTTTGAAATATTAGCAAATCCACAAGTTGGTGCAACAAAAGTTTATTTTTTCCTTTTTTGTTAATTGTTCGACGAGTGTCCTTCCACCGGATAGTTGAGCAAGGGCTAAGGGAATACTTGGGAAGTCCTTTTTGGTTAGTCCGTCCGACCAAAGTCAATTGCCATCCCGGAGGTACGTTAAAAGTAAACCCGTAGATTCGCGTCGTGGGTTTTACATGGCTTTTTATATGCATGATATGTTGTTGTAATTATTATTTGAATTAATATAGGATTAATTCATGCTAGTAATAATTAATGAATTAAATTTGTATTTAAATATTCACCCCCGAATAGATCTGTCTGCAACTCGTTCCCCAACATTTTTATCTTGGGCAATATTATTGTCACGTGTGATTGCTAAGATTTAATACGAATCGAATGTGCAAATACGCTTGTTTGATTTGCCCCTTGGGAGGTTCATAAGCTTTATCATACCAAATCTTGCAAGTAGAATTAGTTTCCCAGTATGGATAATAATGTTGAACCGATTCTTGACCAAGACAAAAGATATTAATTAATGGAAAGCTATTTCCCCGGTGGCTTGAATTAATTAATGGGCTAGATAATCTTAAACACGGGGAAATAATAACCGGAGCCATATTGACCGTAATATGGGTTAAGATGGATAGTCTTGATATTAATTATGTAGTGGGATTAATTAATATTTATGGGCTTGAATAATATTGTGGCTCAATATTGATAATTCAAGATCCATTGAAAGTCCAATCTTAATTCTCCTAAGGCCCCGAGTAGCCCAACATATAGTCCAATAACCTAAAAAGGTGTTTAAAATAAAATAAATATTGTTGCTTATTTTTCCTCATTAAATTAAAAATTTATGGATAAAAGGGAGAAAGATTTTATTTGAATTTTGTTATGGAATGAAGATATGTATTCTTGGAATACAAGATTATCTCATTAAATTCAAGAAATCTCCCACTTGGTTATTCATGAAGAGGTTTTCGAAAATTTGGATAATTAAGCAAGAAAGATTTTCTTGATTTTCTTGAAAATATATTATGGAAGATATGTATTTCTTGAAATACAAGAATATCTCATAAATTCGAAAAGATCCAAATCTTGGAATCTTGCCTATAATTTTCAAAAAAATTACTCCATAACAAAGAGTAAGTGGGATTTTTGTGGAATATTATAATTATGGAAAAAAAATATATAGATATATTCAAGATTTCTTGAGATCAAGAAAAGATTTTCCCATTATTTTTTTTTGCCCAATATTTTCGACCAACGTGCTCTATAAATAGGGGATGACTCTTTCATTCCCAAGTACAATTCCATGTCTTTGAAAAAATTAGTAAATCCACAAAAGGTGGTGCAACATAATTTATTTTCCTTTTGTTAATTGTTCACAAGTGTCCTACCAATTAGGATAATCGAACAAGGATTAAGGGAATACTTGGGAAGTTCTTTTGGTTAGTCTAATAAGCGGATCATCACCGCCATCCCAAGAGAGGTGCGTTCACGTAAACTCGTAGAATTAGCATCGTAGGATTTACGTGAATTAATTATATGCATGATTTGTTGTTGGATTATTATTTGAATTAATATAGGATTAATTCATGCTAGTAATAATTGAAAGAATTAAATTTGTATTTAAATATTCACCCGAATAGATCTGTGCAACTTATTCCCCAACAACCCATCGAGCCTACGCTTTGGACTCAATTTTTAAATTGTAATTTAATTCACCGACATTAAATTTGAAATTGGATAGTAGAATTGATAGATCTGTTTTGCAGGTATCCAATTGTCATTGAATTTAATGTGTTTATTTATGCATATAAATTGTGGTTTTAATTGATTCGTTCGGATTCGCTTTTGCCTCGTGAAAAAAAATCCACGAGTCCCACCGAGACCACGTGATCTGTCGGCTTAAAAAGATTTGTCGTCTTAGTGATTTGTCGTGCTTATTGATTTGTCGTGCTTACGATTTGTCGTGCTTATGATTTGTCGTGCTGGTCCTCTTTATATAAAGGACCTCACCTTTCATTGTAGAAAGAGAAGACTCTATGGAATGTTTCTCTCATTCCACTTATATACCTACACCTTTATTTCGGGAAAAACTACGGTTCTTCCCGCAGTTGTTCTGTTCGATTCTTTATTTGTTTGGTGGTCAAATTCAACAAGCCCACATCGAATTACCAGAATTATTTGACCGTCAACACATATGTAAGTTACATAAGACGGAAATTCAAATTTAAAAAGTCAATTAAAATGGCCACAACGTGAAAACTATGTAAGTCACGTGAAGAAAATTAAAACGTAAAAGTTAATAAAATCAAAACAAAAATTGACAAAGTAACAGGTCGAAAAAAGACAGCTTGATATTTATGTATGTTTGAACTGAGGTTAAATGAGCTTCTATGCACAATCTTGAATGCAGTACTATCTAATGCACGTGGTTATCAAGTGTTAATTGGGACCAATGATTTTTGTCCGTTTAGACTTTGGACTCCTTCTAGATACCAATCTTTGGATTCATTATCAGTGGTAGAACACACATTATGTGGATCTAGTTTGATAATACTAATAATTCAAACAAAATTTCGACTTGTCAATGTTTAACAATTTATTGCATCACAAAGAAAATGATCAACTCATATACGTACAAAATTGAAAGGTCAGATTCATGGAATGTTATGTGACAAGATCCAAATTATATGACCAAAAAGATGAAACCTATATGACATAATAAATTGGAGTCTATAATTTCATGTTTCCTAAGTATTCATTTGTGAAAAATTGCTTCCTAATCAACGGCCAGTTTGCTACTTGTCAGTTTCTTTAACGTTTCTCTCTTTGTTTTTATGTTGCCTTTTTTATGTTCCGATAATATGACATGCAGTGTTTAACACTTTAAAAGAGACTGGTGTTGATTTATGCTAATTAACACCGTATCTTGCGAGTTTTTGTCTTCCAGATATTGTTAGTGCACAACTTTTATTTTAAAGAAAAGTATTATGCATCGTCAAGTTGTTGTCTTTTATCACCTTTTTTATAAGTTGGTGTAATTTGCATTTAATTTCGTTGGTAAAGAAATTATTGTTGTACAAAAATAATTTGCATTAATGTGTGGTTAGGAGTCGCTAGCTACTTACATATTGTCTTCCTCTCTATATATATATAGTTATATACACGTTTGAGATGGTGACCGAGATTGAAAATTAGGCTATTGATGGTTGCAGAGGGAATTTTAATATTTTAAAATATTTATTCACCATTTAGGCTTTTTCATTCCCCATTTGAAAAGAAAGGTCACAATATCATCTGCTCAAAAAAATGATGTTTCACTATATATTTTATAGTCTAGATTAATGACATGTGGAATGGACAAAAATATCCAACGGATCACCATAATCATGGGTACATTTGTTAAAGATCCAGAAAGTGAAATTATTTTGGAACACGAAAAAGTGGCACGGAGAAATTGAACTGAAAAGAAAGACGTTGTCTGCTTTTTTGGGTGAATTAATATGTTATTGCAATTGACCTATGTTGGTTATTTTCTTCACTTTGCTTACATCCAAACTACCAACTTGTTTTCAAGTTTTATAAGAAGGTTCCAAAACAACTTAAAATTTATAGAAAACACAAAATTAAAACAAATGAGACCAAATATAAAATAAATGAAGTAAAAGCAAAAAAATAATGAAATAATAACAAAAAAAATAGTCACATTAATTAACACATAAATAACCCATTGCACTCAACTTATCAAACGCCTCTCAACTGATTGCGTACCAAATGTTACTTAGGAAGAAAATATATTATAAAAAAATTGAAAATTTCTCCTATGGAGAATTGTAACAAAAAACAAAAGGGACACTCAGTATCACAATGTGTAATATCAGCACATTAAAGAAATGATAAAAAAAAATCCAAGAAACATAAAATAAATAGAAAAAAATATGTACATAGATCCGTGTTGGGTGCGCCGGCGACGTGTGGGCGGTGGGGGTGGTGGCGATGGAGTGCTATTTGGGCCGGTTTCCGTTGGTGGGGGCGGGGCAGAAGGTGGATTGGGTGGCGATGATGTGTGCGGTTTGTTATGCGGATGTTGACGTGGAGGGTTTGGCGGCGGGGGCATCGCCGGAGTTTCGGAGTTTTTGCCGGCGGTGTTTGGAGAGGGATTGGAGGAGGAGTTGATTGATTGAATTGAATTGAATTGAATTTATTGACAAATTTTAAGGTGAACAAGTTCCATTCTATGTAATTGATTTTTTAATTTATGGGTATGTGATTTAATTCACTATACAAGTTAAATCTAGTGGGTTAAAAAGTGTGTTGAAATGGATGAAATTGGATAAATAATTCAATTTCATACTATGAAACTTGTTCATAGAAAACAAACTCGAATTTATTTGATTGGGATGTTGTTAATAATTGTTGAGAGAGTTTAATGCTTAAGTTAGTATTTTTCACTTGATTTCTATTCGACAAATTTGTTTAGTTGAATGTGCATTATTGTTGGTTGTAGAAGGTATTGAAGTTATTAAATTAACAATGAACGGCTCTATTTGGATGATATGGATGCATGATTGTTTCATGAATCAAAAATGTAGAGTTACCCTTGTGTTCAAATTTCATGCAATTGGTGCACGATTCTTTTCGCTTTCGAAGAGAAATATGTAATATAATTATAGGGAGGTGGACACACATGAGTAGAACTATTTGTGGTGCGGATCAAAATGGATATTTAAAAATACCAGTGTCCGTACACCAAAATTTCAATTCAAAACGATACAAATTTTAAAAAAATTGATGCGATTAAAACATATTTTTAATTATAATAGAATTAGGGTCGGAACGGATCGGCCGGGGAAACGGGTTTTCCTATACTTTTCTCTCTTTTTCTATCACCCTCATTTTTTCTTTTAAATCACATTTTTTAAGAATATTGGTGCAATCTACCCACGATGCACATGAATTCAATACATCTTCAACCATATCCATGCATTTACCCTTTAGACTCAAACATATAAAAGTAAGGATAAATAACTAATTAAAAATATTAAAATAACACAAGACACCATCAATAGTGTATTTAAAACATGAGTAATAAAATAAACATTTAAATAATCTTTTAAAATATATTGTGAATTTGAGTCGATCCAAATTGACGAGGGGTACAAACTACAGAGTAGAGCAAATTGAGAATTTTCTAAAATTACCGATAATTATAAATCACAAATGAGGAATATCTTGCTAATATATTCATATGATATATTGAATGTTAATTTATTTACATGGATATCAATTATTTATAATACAATTTGATTAAAATAAATTAATAATTAAATTTTTTTACATACTTAAATCGGTTATTTGGTTCGATTTCATTTGATTTTTCGGTAATATCCAGGTCAATATAAAAAAATTTGGTTCGGTTCGGTTTGAAAAATAAAAAAACCAACGATTATTTTCGATTTGGTTATTTTTTTTTTTTCGGATTTCGATTCGTGTTCTGGTAATCTCAAACTCCGTGAATCTTGAACACGAATCGAAATTTCCTACGAATCTGAAAACGTGCTATGTAAATAATTTTAGCGAAGTCGGTCCGTAGTTTTAGAGATCGTCGGCGTCGAACTTTAGAGATCGTCGGCGATGTCGGTCGCCCGTTTAGCAAAGTATTCTCCGCCTTCCGGCGATGAGATCGTCGGCCTTCTGGCGGCGACCGGCCAGCCCGCCTTCCGGCGCGTCGAACTTTCGTATCTCGGTGATGTCCAGTCCGCCGCTTTAGCGAAGTATTCTCCGCCTTCTCGGCGATGAGATCGTCGGCCTTCTGGCGACAACCAGCCCACCGGCGTCGGAACTTGGCTATCTCGGCGATGTCGATCCGCCGTTTTAGCGAAAGTATTCTCTGCCTTCCGGAGATGAGATCGTCGGCCTTCTGGCGGCAACCGGGTAACCTTCTCGGCGTCGACTTTCCGCTATCTCGGCGATATCTGATCCACCATTTTAGCGAAGTTATTATACGCTACGGTGATAATCGTCGGCCTTCTGGCGGCGACGGCCCGCCTTCGGCGTTGGCTTTCCATTTATCTCGGTGATGTCAATCCGCCGTTTTAGCAAAATATTCTCCGCGCTACCGGAGATGAGATCGTCGGCCTTTCTGGCGACGACCCGGCCAACGCTTCTTCGGCGTCGGCTTTTCCATTATCTCGGCGATGTCGATCCGCCCGTTTAGCGAAGTATTCTCTGTCTTCGGCGATGAGATCGCCGGCGCTATGGCGACGACCAGCCCGCATACCGGCGTGTCTTTCCGCTATCTCGGCGATGTCGATCCGCCATTTTAGCGAAAATATTCTCCGCGCTTCTTAGCGATGAGATCGTCGGCCTTCACGGTGGCGACCAGGCCAGCGCTTCGGTATGCTTTCCGTATCTTCGGCAATGTCGATGCATGCGTTTTAAGAAAGTATTCTCGTCTTCATCCTTCTGGCGGCAACCAGCCCGCCTTCTCGGCGATGAGATCATCGGCCTTTACGGCGACGACCAGCCCACCTTCTTAGCGTCGACTTTCCGCTATCTCGGCGATGTCGATCCAGCCGTTTGTTTTCGGCGTGACGGTCCGCCTCTATATCGATTTATAAGGGTAAAAATAAGGTGGCCCCTTTCGGCCGTAAATGGTTGACGGCAAGCGCTGCATTTTTTCTCCTATAAATCACCTGACTAGTAAAAGGCGATGCAGGCCGAGAGAAGAGTATGGCCCTTCTCGGCAAGTAAGTGGTTAAGCGATGAAACGCGAAAACTCTCACAGCTCCCTCAAGTATCTTGGCTCTCTCTCGGCGGTATCTCTCAAGACTGCTTTCATCCCGGAAAGGTGATTCCATCTCGCTCTCTCCAACTGAGCCAACTCTCAAGACCTCCTTCATCCCGATAGGATCCTATCCGCTCTCTCCAACGAGTCAACTCAAGAACTCGCCATCCCGAGGATCCCATCGAAGCTCTCTCTCACGAGCCATCTCGGCGACTGCTCATCCCGGGATCCCCCGGGCCACTCTCTCTCAAAACCATCATCAAGACACATGCTCATCCCGAGCAGGATCCCATCCGGCTCTCTCCAACGGCAGCTCTTCAACTCCGCTTTCTCTCGGCGGGATCCCATCCGGCTCTCTCCAACGAGCCAACTCTCAAGACCCGCTCCCGAGGCGGATTCCATCGAACTCTCTCTCACGATCCATCTCCCAAGACTCGGAGAGACTCGCTTCATCCCGAGCAGATCCCATCAGCCCTTCTCACGAGCCATCTTTGAAGACTGCTTCCATCCCGAGCAGATCCCATCGCCTCACTCTCACGAGCCATCTCACGAAGACCTGCTCATCCCCGGGGATCCCATCCGGCTCTCTCTCACGAGAGCCATCTCAAGACCTCTCATCTCGGCGGGGATCCCATCCGCGCTCTCTCTCATGAGCCGTCTCTCTGAAGACACCGCTTTCCCGGTCAGATCCCATCCCATCCGCTTCTCAACGAGCCCGACTCTAAGACTGCTCATCCCGGCGGGGATCCCATCGAGCTCTCTCTCACACGAGCCATCTCTGAGTCCTGCTCATCCAGAGCGGGATCCCATCCGCTCTCTCTCGAGCCATCTCTCAAGAGTCGCTTTCATCCCGGCAACGGGATTTCATCCGCTCTCTCACGAGCTATCTCCGAAGACCGCGCTCATCCGTGAAAGGATTCCATCCCCGCTCTCACGCGAGCCATCATCAAGACTGCTCATCCCGGAGCGGGATCCCATCTCGCTCTCTCCAACGAGCTCCTCTATAGACCGCCTCATCCAAAGGGGGATCCCATCTGGCTCTCTCTCGCGAGACATCTCGGAAGACCCTTCATCCCAGCGGGGATCCCATCCGCTCTCTCACGAGCCATCTCTAAAAAGCCGCTCATCCCGAAAGGGGATCCCATTCGCTCTCTCCAACGAAATCATCTCAAGACCTCGCTCATCCCGAAAGGATCCCATCAGCTTCGCTCCTCACGATCCATCTCGAAGACCCTTTCATCCCGAAAGGGATCCCATCGGGCTCTCTCACGAGCCATCTCCGACCTGCTTCATCCCGAAAGGGATCCCATCCCGCTCTCTCACGAGCCATCTCCAAAGACTTTCTCATCCAGGAAGACTGCTCATCCCGCGGGATCCCATCCGCTCTCTCTCACGAAGTCATCTCCAGAAGACCTCGCTCATCTCGGCGGGATCCCATCCCCGCTCTCCAACGAGCAACTCAAAACCTCTCATCCCGAGCGAGATTCCATCCGACTCTCTCTCACGATCCATCTCGAGTTACACGGCGTCATCCCGGGATCCCATCTAGCTCTCTCTCGCAACCATCTCGAAGAACACACTTTCGTCAAAGCGAGAATCCCGTCCCAGCTCTCAATGGGCAAATCTCTGAAGACACCTTTCAAATCCGGCGGATCCGATCTGAAACTCTCCCGACGAAACAACTCGAAAACCTGCTCATCAAAGCGGGATCCCATCTGCTCTCTCTCCACGAGCCGTCTCTGAAGGTTCCCTGCTCATCCAGGGCGGGATCCCGTCTGCTCTCTCTACGACCATCTCTCGAACCTGCTTTCGTCCGGCGGGATCCCCGTCCCACTCTCTCTAGCAGCCAACTCTCATGGGCCCTTCATCGAGCAAGATCCCATCATCAGCTCTCTCTCCACGAACCATCTCCCGGAAGACACCTTTCATCAAGGCGAGGATCCCATCCCACTCTCTCTCACGGGCATCTCTGAGAACCTTTCGTCCGGCGGGATCCTATTAATCTCTCCTCTACGAGCCATCTCAAGAAGACACCGCTCATCCCAAGACTAGTGGCGAAATGTTATACTCGTCGAAAGAAGGATCGATTATGAGGAAACTTTTTTCCCGTAGCCATGCTTAAATCCATCCTCAATTCTCTTATCGATTCGCTGCGCATCTTGACTTTGAAATCGGCAAATGGATGTCAAGACGACTTTCCTAACTAAAGTCTTGATGAAGAGATCTATATGCAACAACCCTAAGGCTTCATTGAAAAGGCCAAGAACACCTAGTTCAGAAGCTCATGAAGTCCATTTATGGACTCAAACAGCATCCGAGCTTGGAACCAATGTTTTGATCATGTTATAAAGTCTTATGGGTTCGATCAAAGTGAGTTCGAAAGTTGTGTGTACAAAAAGCATGCTCGGAATCGCATTGGTATTCTTAGTACTATCGTAGATTTACATCTTGATCATCGAACGATGTAAAGGTGTTATCGGGCGTAAGGGCATGACTTTCAAAATAGTTTGATATGAAGGACTTAGGGGAAGCGGACACATCCTTGGGATCAAGATCACTCGAGATCGCAAAAAATGATGATAGAACTTATCGCAAGCTTCATACATAGACACTGTCTTGAAATGATTCAAAGATGCAAGATTCCAAGAAAGACTTCATTTTTTCGGACATGGAATCCATCTATCCAAGAAAATGTCCCCAAGGCCTTGAAAGAGATAGATGACATGAGAGGTATTCCTTATGCTTTGATCGCGGAAGCCTTATGTATGCAATGCGTATGCGAGACCGAATATCTACTTTTCCATTGGCATGGTGGCAAGATATAAAAGTAACCCGGGAAAAGAGCATATAGTTAAAAAACATTACCAAGTATCCGAAAAGAACTCGGGATAGAATATTGATTTATCGGTCGGATAGTCAATCCCCATGGTTACGGACTCAAATTTCCAATCGGACATAGACTCGAAAAATCTACCTCCGGGTAGTGTGTTTTTGCATGGGGGAGGCCGCGACATGGAGAAGCGTCAAGCGAAATCGTCGCTGATTCTACCATGGAAGCCGAATATGTAGGCTCATAGCAAAGGCGTGAAATAAGCGGTTTAGCTCAAGAACTTCCTAGTGGACTTGGATGTGGTTAAATTTGCCAAAGAGAATCATCATTTATTGTGACAATCTTGAGAGCGATTTGCAAATTCAAGGTAACCAAGAGCCCACAAAAGCCAAAGAAACACATTGAAAATACCATCTTATACGAGATATCGTTAAGAGAGAGATATAGATGTGGCAAATAGCGTCCGGAAGACAACTCCAGCGGCATCCATTCACAAAAGGTCCGCCTCTCGAATACATTCGAGAGACATGTGGAAGGAATGGGTGTCAAGACCGTTGCTAATCTGCTTTGAGTATAAGTGGGAGAAATTATTAGGTTAGTAGTAGTTGACATTAGATGTCACGAATTAGGAACTACACGAGACATGTTGTAGTATACTTAAAAGCGGACTTTGAGTATAAGTGGGAGATTGTTGGGATTATCTTTGGAAAGTATGCTTTTACTTTGTATAATCAAAACTGAATTTCGGACTTATTTAAATTTGAAATAAATTGTTTTATCAGCGATGCTTTAAATATTATCGAATGTTACATATATTTCTGCATAAGCTGTTCAATAATTCATCGTGTTACATTGTAGTTACTTTAGTGATACGGATCACGAAGATTAAATTAAGTCCTTGTAACTAAAAGTCGACATTCCACGACCTAGATGGAAATGAACACCCCCATCGTGAAAGGTTGAAGTGTAAGGCTCGGATTGGCTTGTCTTGACCAAGAGATTACACTAGTGCATGACATTCCTTTGAATAGGACCTACGGGGAGGACAAATTCTTGAGCCCGAACAAAAAAAAGAATTAGACCTCGATGGTTAGTTATTTCTTAATCTTAAGTTCCTTAAATAGGATCACGTGTGATTGGTAACTATTGCTTTGACTTATCTTGGGTAGAGAATCAACGAGACTCAATACTTTTTTTGTTGGGATTATACTTGAAAAGTATGCTTTTTACTTTGTATAATCTAAAACCTAATTTTCGGAACTTATTCTTGAAATAAATTGTTTATCACCGGTGCTTTAAATATGATTGAATGTTATATATATTTCTTTGCATAACTGTTCAATAATTCAAATGCGTGTTACTAATCGTAGTTAATTTAGTGATAATGATCATAGAAGATTAAATTAACAAATCTCTTGTAACTATAAGTCGCCATTCACGCGACCTAGATGGAAATGAACAACCATCGCGAAAGGTTGAGGTGTAAGGCTCAGTTGGTTTGTCTTGACCAAGAGATTACACTAGTGCATGATGATCTGTTGAATAGGACCTCTGAGGAGGATAAATTCTTGAGAATGAACAAGGAAGAATTAGACCTCGATCGTTCGTTGTTTCTTAACCTTCGTCCCTTAAATAGGATCACGTGGGATTGGTAACTATTTCTTTTACTTATCATGGGTAGCGAATCGAGAGAGATTCAATACTTTTTATCTTGGGCAATATTATTGGTCACATGTGATTGCTAAGATTTATCTGAAGAATCGTGTGCAAGCACGCTTGTTTGATTTGCCCCCTTGGGAGGTTCATAAGTTTTATCATACCAAATCTTGCAAGTGGAATTAGTTTCCTAGTATGGATAATAATGTTGAACCGCTCTCGACCAAGGACAAAAGATATTAATTAACGGAAAGCTATTTCAGGGTGGCTTGAATTAATTAATGGGCTAGATAATCTTAAACACGGAAAATAATGACCGGAGCCATATTGATTGTAATATGGGTTAAGATGGATAGTGCAATATTAATTATGTAGTGGGATTAATTAATATTTATGGGCTTGAATTATATTGTGGCTCAATATTAGATATTCAAGATCCATTAGAAGGTCCAATCTTAATTCTCCTAAAGGCCCCAGTTGCCCACAAATAGTCCAAAACCTAAAAGGTGATTAAAATAAAATAAATATTGTTGCTTAATTTTCCAAGTATTATTTTCAAATTTATGGATGAAGATGGGAGAAAGATTTTCTTTGAATTTTGTTATGGAATGAAGATATGTATTCTTGGAATACAAGATTATCTCATTAAATTCAAGAAATCTCCCACATGGTTTATCCATATGAAATTTTCGAAAAGATGAAAATATAGGGCAAGAAAGATTTTCTTGAAAAGATATTATGGAAGATATGTATTTTTAAAATACAAGAATATCTCATAAATTCAAGAAGATCCAAATCTTGGTATCTTGCACATGTTATTTTCTTTAAAATCCATATTATAGAGGAGGTGGGATTTTTTGTGGAATATTTTAATTATGGGAAAAAAGAATATAAGGGATATATTCAAGATTTCTTGGTGACCAAGAAAAGTCTTTTCCCACATTGATATTTCACTAAAATTTCGACCACTCCTCTCCTATAAATAGGGGATGATTAGTTCATTCCCAAGTACAATTCCATGTCTTTGGAAATATTAGCAAATCCACATAAATTGGTGCAACAAAGTTTATTTTTTCCTTTTGTTAATTGTTAACGAGTGTCCTTCCACCGGATAGTTGAGAAAGGGCTAAGGAATACTTGGGAAGTCCTTTTGTTAGTCCGTCCGACCAAAGTCAACGCCATCCCGAGAGGTACGCTCACTTAAACCAGTAGATTCCGCGTCGTAGGTTTTTACGTGGCTTTTTATATGCATGATATGTTGTTGTAATTATTATTTGAATTAATATAGGATTAATTCATGCTAGTAATAATTAATGAATTAAATTTGTATTTAAATATTCACCCCGAATAGATCTGCAACTTCGTTTCCCCAACAATCGGTATCGAGCCCTTGTTTTGACTCTGAATTTTTAAATTTTAATTTAATTCGTTGGACATTAAATTTGAAATTGGATAGTAGAACTATTAGATCTGTTTTTTTGTATCCAATTGTCATGGATTTTAATGTTTTATTTTGCATGCATATAAACCGTGGTTTTTAATTCGATTAGTTCGATTTGTTTTTTGCCTCGTGAGAAAATCCACGAGTAGACTAGGATTTGTTTGATTTGATCATTGTAATAGACTAGTCTAGATCTAGGTTATTTATTTTTTGTAAATAAATTATGTCGGATCGAGGAGCGAAGAGCGAAAGAATTAAGGGCGAAATCGAGAGAACAAAAGCTATTGTACATGAAATTGTATTGCTGCAACGTAATTACAGTAGAGAATGGCCAGCGATGAGGAGTCTCGCCTCCAGGCTGGTCGCAGCTCGAGCCAGTGGGCCAGGCCCGGCGGATACTGCAGTAACTATATGAATCTGTAGAGTCAGGAGGCTGATGGTGTGGATCTTGTATGAATCTGTGTGTCCTTTCTTGAATTCTTGACACCTGTAGGCGTCTTGGGGGTGGTGCAGTACATCTGGAAGCAGTGGCCGGATCAATGGGCGTGCATCATTGCCAGGCTGCTTAGGCGTGCGTTCGAGGCGAATGGAGTGGGAGAAATTTGAGATGTGTTTCTTCAAGATCAAGTCAAGAAAAAAATCAAACCATGACAATTGGATAAATTGTGCCAATATGTTTATTTTTCTGCTTTTTTCTTGATTTATTTGTGCTATCTTATGCTTTATTTAATTTGTTTAAATGTGTTTGCATGAAATTGCCAAAATGGAAAAATCTCAACTTCAAAATTACTAAGTATGTTTAAATAATTAATTGACAATTTTATTAGGATAATAAAATTGAATTAATTTTGACCTCCATGATTTATTTATTTGTGAATTCTTTTGGAGAAATTCCCCGACGGAGACGGTCGAAAAAAGATAGATTTCACATGAATGAATTCCAAACGGATGATTGTGGGTTATTACTAGTGGCGCATAATGACCCTCCCAACGAGGCTCGATTAAAAAGCGAAATAGTAATCTGTATTTAATCATGGTTATTACTTAGGTATAAAATTGATATGCATATACTTCTCCAAGTCCCCGATTTTATATTGGTCAAGTAGGAGCCAACTATTAATGTCTGGATATTAAAGGTCATGAATCGTTCTTGTTTGTAACTTTTGCTTGAATGTGTTTAAATAATGACCCACCCAACGTGGCTTATTTAAACTGTTTTTGAGATGTTAGGCGATGCATGTTCATATTTTTTTAGATTTTAATATGATGCATGTGATCAAACCTTGTGATATATTTGTGCTTATGCATATTATTGTTTATTTCAGTTCATCATGTCGCAACCTTCTAATCCAATGTCGAATATACCTAAAGACTTTTTGCTTTTTTGGAAAACTATTTTTGGTTGGAAACACAAAATAAAATCATCCCTAACCGCATCATCTTCCGAATGGGTACTTGATTCACCAAAACCCGAAAAACCAACTAAGGATGCCAGAATATGGGATGAGATGATTTATGGTGAATGGGAGCTGGCAAACGGTTTGATGAAGGAAACAATTACGCACATATGTCGAGATCGTTGAGGCGCTTCATCAAGAATATGAGTCACCGCAGACATCTTAAAGAATCTCGGCGATGTTCGGACATCGGACCCATATGGCGATCCAAAGTGTGAAGCAAGAAATTGCTCGGTTAAAATTGGAAAAAAGGACGACCCGCAAGACAACACGCCTTTAGGGTTATGGTGCTTTATTTGAGGAACTTGAGATCCTCGGCGAAAAATATGACTTCAATGCTAAGGTTGATTTCATTCTCCAATCCTTACCAAAGAGCTATAATCACCGCTATCTTGAGTATCTAATGGAAGATCAAGATTTTAAAGTGGAGGATCTTATAAATGCTTTGACTTTGGTTGAAAAGGAAGTGGGCCTTGAGGAAAAGAACTTGGGAACGAAAATCTTCTCTTCATCCCTAGATCAAGTGGTGATAAGGATGATGAAAAAAAGAAAGAAGGTTAAACCAAGAAGACTCAACATTAAATAGAACATGGGATCAAGTATGAGGAAAACTTTGGAAAGTGGGAGAGTAGGGACAATCGAGGTCGGCACTGTTCGATCCCAAAAGGAAAGGAAAGAAAGGTAATACTCACGCACTAGTTGTTTGCAACTTGTTTAGCGGCGATGCCTCCCGTTTTGTGGGTGGTGGATCTGGGATCCACTAATCATGTTTGTTTCACATTCTGGGGGTTTCAAGCGGACCCGCAAACTTAGTGGGAGTGAGGTCCTCATCACACCGGGCGATCTTCTGAGAGTGGCGGTGGCGATGGGAGAAAGTGCACCCGCTTTTGAAAGACAGTGTTTTAATTTTGAGATATTCTTTACGTTCGAAATTTTAGAAAAGAATTCATTTTTCGGTTTCTAAACTTTTATGATGGATATTCGGTTACTTTTTAATAAAGTTGTTACCATTTTTCTTGTTGATGAATTTATCTATCATGGAACGTTGTTGAATGATCTCTATGCAAATTAACTTGTGTACACCACTCACTTAAATGTATCCTATAACACATCAACTGCTTTAGAAAAGAAAATGTTCATCGAGACGTGAAACGAGACACTTCTTTTTGGCATCTAAGATTAGGTCATATAAATCCAAAGAGGATCCAAAGGTTGGTGAAAAGATGGTTCACCTGGAGCGTCTCCAAGTTGAACAAATTCCAACTGCGAATCATGTTTGGAGGGTAATATGACCAAGATGGCATTTGGAGCCAAGGGAATGGGTCTCTAAGAAGTGTTAGAGATCGCTCACATAGATGTATGTAGTCAAATGTCAACCAAAGCAAGAGGAGGTTATGAGTAATTTTATTGATGATTACTCAAGGTACATTTTCCTTATGAAGCATGAATATGAGACCTTTGAAAATTCTAAGAATTTAAGGCTCAAACAGAGAATCATAGGGAAAAAAGTATCAAGTCTCTACGATCTGATCATGGAGGCGAATACCTCAACGATGAGTTTTTGAACTAACTTATCGATGAAGGGATTGTATCCCATTCATCGCACCTTTAACCCTCACCAAAATGGGGTTGCGAGCAAAAAAACATAATTCTTTTGGAAATGGTTAGATCAATGATGAGTTATCTTGGATCTTCCCGAGTCGCTCGGGTCATACCTTGGTAACAAATAACTTACATTCTGAACTTGGTGCTATCCAAATCGGTTCCCAAAACTCCCAAAGAATTGTGGACCGGGCGCAAGCCTAGTATGAGACACATGAGAATTTGGGGGTGTCCGGCCTACGTGTTGGACAAGAAAGCCGGTAAATTGGATCCTCGATCAGAATTAAGGTTGTTTGTAGGATACCCCGAGGGAACAAAAGGGTGTATGTCCTATAGTCCCGAAGATCAAAAGGTGGTCATCAGCACCCACTTTAGATTATTGGAAGAAGACTATATGAACTAAAGAAAACCCAGAAGTGAGATTACCTTAAATGAGCTTAAAAGGGCAAACCTCGGTGCAATCGTACTTAGATGATATACCAAACGATCGCTTTTCTGGCAACCTAACCTCGTCATGAGTGGGAGGGTTGTTAGGCAGACTAAGAGATTCATGGAATAGGAGAGTCCTCGGACTTGATTCGAGAATCGGACCCCATGGACATATGACGAGGCATTCCAAGATAAGGATGCAGGTTCTTGGAAAACAGCAATGAAAGCCAAAATGGGTTCTATGTTTCATAATAGAGTGTGGGAGCTAGTCGAACCACTTAATGGGGTCAAATCCATTGGATACAAGTGGGTATATAAGAGGAAAAGAGGACCGGACGGGAAGGTTGAAACCTTTAAAGCAAGACTAGTGGCGAAAGGTTATACTCAGAAAGAAGGGATCGATTATGAGGAAACTTTTTCGCCCGTAGCCATGCTTAAGTCCATCCGTATTCTCTTATCGATTGCTGTGCATTTCGACTTTGAAATCTGGCAAATGGATGTCAAGACAGTTTTCCTTAACGGAAGTCTTGATGAAGAGATCTATATGCAACAAACCCAAGGTTTCATTGAAACAGGCCAAGAACACCTAGTTTGTAAGCTCAAGAGGTCCATTTACGGATTCAAAACAGGCATCCAGAGCTTGGAACCAATGTTTTGATCATGTTATAAAGTCTTATGGGTTTGATTAAAACGATTTTGAAATTTGTGTGTATAAAAAGCGTGTCGGAACTGCATTGGTATTCTTAGTACTATATGTAGATGACATTGTGATCATCGGGAACGATGTGAAGGTGTGATCAGACGTAAGGGCATGGTTTCAAAACAGTTTGATATGAAAGACTTAGGGAAAACCGGACATATCCTTGGGATCAAGATAACTCGAGATCGCCAGAAAAGGATGATCGGGTTATCGCAAGTTTCATACATAGACACTGGTTTTTGAAATGATTCAGCATGCAAGATTCCAAGAAAGGATTCGTACCTTTCAGACTTGGAATCCATCTATCCAAGAAAATGTTCCCTAAGACGAAAAGGAGATGGATGACATGAAAGGTATTCCTTGTGCTTCGGCTGTAGGAAACCTTATGTATGCAATGCTGTGTACGAGACCGGATATCTGGTTTTGCCGTAGGCATGGTAGCAAGATATCAAAGTAACCCCGAAAAAAGCGCATTGGAATGACGATTAAAAACATTCTCAAGTGTCCGAAAGAACTTCGGGATAGAATGTTGATTTATCGATCGGTACTCCAATCCCCATCTGGCACGGACTCGGTTTTCAATCAAATTTAGATTCGTAAATTATCCGCCTCGGTTAGTGTGTTTCCATTTGGGAAGTGTAGCCATCCAACGGACGAGTGTGAAGCGTAATGCATCACCGACTCAACCATGGAAGTCGGGTAAGTAGCTGCTTGTGAAGCGTTGAAAGAACCGATTGGGCTCTAGATCTTCTTAGTGGACTTGGATGGTGTTACAATTTGTCTAGCAATATCTCGCTGGGAGCGATTGCAAATTCAAGAGAACCAAGAGTCCACGAGTCAAACAAACACATTAAAGGAAGGACATCTTATACGAGAAATCGTTAAGAGAGGAGATATAGATGTGGCAAAGATAGTGTCTGCGAGGGACTGGCAGCGTATCCATTCACAAAGCGTCCCTATACGAATACATTCGAGAGACATGTGAGTGGAATGGGTGTCAAGACCGTTGTCAATCTGCTTTGAGTATAGGTGGGAGAAATTACTAGGTTCGTGTAGGTGACATTAGATGTCACGGACTTACCACGAGACATGTTGTAGTATACTTAAAAGCGGACTTTGAGTATAAGTGGGAGATTGTTGGGATTATCTTTGAAAAGTATGCTTTTTACTTTGTATAATCGAAACCTAATTTTCGACTTATTTATCGAATAAATTGTTTATCATTGGTGCTTTAAATATGATTGAATGTTATATATATTTCTTTGCATAACTGCTCAATAATTAAATGCGTGTTACATTGTAGTTAATTTAGTGATACCCGATCACGAAGATTAAATTAACGGTCCGCATGTAACTATAAGTACGCCCGTTCACGACCTAGATGGAAATGAACAACCATCGTGAAAGGTTGAGGGTGTAAGGCTCGATTGGTTTGTTCTTGACGAAGAGATTACACTAGTGCATGGTGATCTGACAAGCAATAGGACCTCTGAGGAGGATAAATTCTTGAGAATCCGACAAGGAAGAATTAGACCTCGATGGTTCGTTGTTTCTTAACCTTCGTCCCTTAAATAGGATCACGTGGGATTGGTAACTATTTCTTTGACTTATCATGGGTAGCGAATCGAGAGAGATTCAATACTTTTTATCTTGGGCAATATTATTGGTCACATGTGATTGCTAAGATTTAATACGAAAGAATCGTGTGCAAATCACGCTTTGCTTGATTTGCCCCCAGGAGGTTCATAAGTTTTATCATACCAAATCTTGCAAGTGGAATTAGTTTCCTATATGGATAATAATGTTGAACCGTTCCTCGACCAAGGACAAAAGATATTAATTAACTATTTGCTATTTCAAAGGGCTTGAATTAATTAATGGGCTAGATAATCTTAAACACGGGAAATAATGACCGGGAGCCATATTGACTGTAATATGGGTTAAGATGGATAATGCAATATTAATTATGTAGTGGGATTAATTAATATTTATGGGCTTGAATTATATTGTGGCTCAATATTAGATATTCAAGATCCATTAGAAAGTCCAATCTTAATTCTCCTAAAGGCCCCCTGAGTAGCCCAACAAATAGTCCAAAAACTGAAAAGGTGATTAAAATATAATAAATATTGTTGCTTAATTTTCCAAGTATTATTTTCGAAATTTATGGATGAAGATGGGAGAAAGATTTTCTTTGAATTTTGTTATGGAATGAAGATATGTATTCTTGGAATACAAGATTATCTCATTAAATTCAAGAAATCTCCCACATGGTTTATCCATATGAAATTTTCGAAAAAGATTAAAATATAGGGCAAAAAAGATTTTCTTGAAAAGATATTATGGAAGATATGTATTTCTTAAAATACAAGAATATCTCATAAATTCAAGAAGATCCAAATCTTGGTATCTTGCACATGTTATTTTTGAAAAATCCATATTATAGAGGAGGTGGGATTTTTTGTGGAATATTTTAATTATGGGAAAAAGAATATAAGGGATATATTCAAGATTTCTTGGTGACCAAGAAAAGTCTTTTCCCACATTGATATTTCACTAAAATTTCGACCACTCCCTCTCCTATAAATAGGGGATGATTAGTTCATTCCCAAGTACAATTCCATATGCTGGAAATATTAGCAAATCCACATAAGTGGTGCAACAAAGTTTATTTTTTCCTTTTGTTAATTGTTCGACGAGTGTCCTTCCACCGGATAGTTGAGCAAGGGCTAAGGGAATACTTGGGAAGTCCTTTTGGTTAGTCCGTCCGACCAAAGTCAACGCCGTCCCGGAGGTAATGCGTTAACGTAAACCCGTAGATTCCGCATGCGTAGGTTTTACATGGCTTTTTATATGCATGATATGTTATTGTAATTATTATTTGAATTAATATAGGATTAATTCATGCTAGTAATAATTAATGAATTAAATTTGTATTTAAATATTCACCCCGAATAGATCTGTGCAACTCATTCCCCAACATTTTTATCTTGGGCAATATTATTGGTCACATGTGATTGCTAAGATTTAATACGGAGAATCGTGTGCAAGTTCGTTTGTTTGATTTGCCCCCTTGGGAGGTTCATAAGCTTTATCATACCAAATCTTGCAAGTGGAATTAGTTTCCTTATGGATAATAATGTTGAACCGATTTCCTGACCAAGGACAAAAGATATTAATTAATGGAAAGCTATTTCAGTGGTTTGAATTAATTAATGGGCTAGATAATCTTAAACACGGAAAATAATAACCGGGAGCCATATTGATTGTAATATGGGTTAAGATGGATAGTCTTGAATATTAATTATGTAGTGGGATTAATTAATATTTATGGGCTTGAATAATATTGTGGCTCAATATTGATAATTCAAGATCCATTGGAAAATCCAATCTTAATTCTCCTAAAGGCCCCCAGGTAGCCCAACATATAGTCCAATAATCGAAAAAAAGGTGTTTAAAATAAAATAAATATTGTTCTTATTTTTCCTCATTAAATTCAAAATTTATGGATAAAAAGGAGAAAGATTTTATTTGAATTTTGTTATGGAATGAAGATATGTATTCTTGGAATACAAGATTATCTCATTAAATTCAAGAAATCTCCCACTTGGTTATTCATGAAGAGGTTTTCAAAATTTTGGATAATTAAGGGCAAAAAGATTTTCTTGATTTTCTTGAAAATATATTATGGAAGATATGTATTTCTTGAAATACAAGAATATCTCATAAATTCAAGAAGATCCAAATCTTTGAATCTTGCCTATAATTTTCAAAAATTACTCCATAACAAAGAGTAAGTGGGATTTTGTGGAATATTATAATTATGAAAAAAAGAATATAGGAGATATATTCAAGATTTCTTGGAGATCGAAAAAGATTTTCCCACATTATTTTTTTGCCCAATATTTTCGACCACTTGTGCTCTATAAATAGGGGATGACTCTTTCATTCCCAAGTACAATTCCATGTGCTGGAAAAATTAGTAAATCCACAAAGGTGGTGCAACATAATTTATTTTCCTTTTGTTAATTGTTCACAAGTGTCCTACCAACGATAGTCGAACAAGGATTAAGGGAATACTTGAGAAGTTCTTTTTGGTTAGTCTAATAAGCCCGGATCAACTGCCCATCCCAAGAGGTACGTTCACGTAAACTCGTAGAATTCCGCATGCGTAGGATTTACGTGAATTAATTATATGCATGATTTGTTGTTGGATTATTATTTGAATTAATATAGGATTATATCATGCTAGTAATAATTGAAAGAATTAAATTTGTATTTAAATATTCACCCCGAATAGATCTGTGCAACTTATTCCCCAACAACTGGTATCAGAGCCACGGTTTCGGGCTCTGAATTTTTTAAATTGTAATTTAATTCACTGACATTAAATTTGAAATTGGATAGTAGAATTGATAGATCTGTTTTGCAGGTATCCAATTGTCATTGAATTTAATGTGTTTATTTATGCATATAAATTGTGGTTTTTAATTTGATTCGTTCGGATTCGTTTTGCCTCGTGAAAATCCACGAGTCCCACCGAGACCACGTGATCCGTCGTGCTTAAAAAGATTTGTCGTCTTAGTGATTTGTCGTCTTTATTGATTTGTCGTCTTTTACGATTTGTCGTCTTTTATGATTTGTCGTGTTGGTCCTCTTTATATAAAGGACCTCACCTTTCGTTAATAAAAAAGAAGACTACATGGAATGTTTCCTCATTCCACTTATATACCTACACCCACATTTTTGGGGAAGAACTACGGTTCTTTTCCCGTTAAATTCTTTTGCTCGATTCTTATTTGTTTGGTGGTCAAATTCAATGCCCACATCGAATTAAGAAATTATTTGGACCAATGGCACGTATGTAAGTTACATGACGGAAATTCAAATTTAAAAGTCAATTAAAATGGCCACAACGTGAAAACTATGTAAGTCACGTGAAGAAAATTAAAACGTAAAAGTTAATAAAATCAAAACAAAAAATTGACAAAGTTACAGGTCGAAAAAAAGACAGCTTGATATTTATGTATGTTTGAACTGAGGTTAAATGAGCTTCTATGCACAATCTTGAATGCAGTACTATCTAATGCACGTGGTTATCAAGTGTTAATTGGGACCAATGATTTTTGTCCGTTTAGACTTTGGACTCCTTCTAGATACGAATCTTTGGATTCATTATCAGTGGTAGAACACACATTATGTGGATCTAGTTTGATAATACTAATAATTCAAACAAAATTTCGACTTGTCAATGTTTAACAATTTATTGCATCACAAAATTTGATCAACTCATATACGTTTGTCAGATTCATTTTTTAACGTTTATATGACCAAAAAGATCCTATATGACTTTTGTTTTTTCATGTTTCCTAAGTTTTTTTTGTGAAAAATGTTCCGAATAATATTTGACATGTCAGTTTTTTAACGTTTCTCTTTTGTTTTTATGTTGCCTTTTTTATGTTCCGATAATATGATTTATGTTTAATTTAAAAAGAGACAGTGTTGATTTATCTTTAATTAACAATGTAGATTTTACGAGTTTTTTTTCAGGATATTGTTAGTGCACAACTTTTATTTTAAAGAAAAGTATTATGCATCGTCAAGTTGTTGTCTTTTATCACCTTTTTTATAAGTTGGTGTAATTTGCATTTAATTTCGTTGGTAAAGAAATTATTGTTGTACAAAAATAATTTGCATTAATGTGTGGTTAGGAGTCGCTAGCTACTTACATATTATCTTCAATTTGCATTAATATATAGTTATATACACGTTTGAGATGGTGACCGAGATTGAAAATTAGGCTATTGATGGTTGCAGAGGGAATTTTAATATTTTAAAATATTTATTCACCATTTAGGCTTTTTCATTCCCCATTTGAAAAGAAAGGTCACAATATCATCTGCTCAAAAAAATGATGTTTCACTATATATTTTATAGTCTAGATTAATGACATGTGGAATGGACAAAAATATCCAACGGATCACCATAATCATGGGTACATTTGTTAAAGATTCAGAAAGTGAAATTATTTTGGAACACGAAAAAGTGGCACAGAGAAATTGAACTGAAAAGAAAGACGTTGTCTGCTTTTTTGGGTGAATTAATATGTTATTGCAATTGACCTATGTTGGTTATTTTCTTCACTTTGCTTACATCCAAACTACCAACTTGTTTTCAAGTTTTATAAGAAGGTTCCAAAACAACTTAAAATTTATAGAAAACACAAAATTAAAACAAATGAGACCAAATATAAAATAAAACAAGTAAAAGCAAAAAAATAATGAAATAATAACAAAAAAAATAGTCACATTAATTAACACATAAATAACCCATTGCACTCAACTTATCAAACGCCTCTCAACTGATTGCGTACCAAATGTTACTTAGGAAGAAAATATATTATAAAAAAATTGAAAATTTCTCCTATGGAGAATTGTAACAAAAAACAAAAGGGACACTCAGTATCACAATGTGTAATATCAGCACATTAAAGAAATGATAAAAAAAAATCCAAGAAACATAAAATAAATAGAAAAAAATATGTACATAGATCCGTGTTGGGTGCGCCGGCGACGTGTGGGCGGTGGGGGGTGGTGGCGATGGAGTGCTATTTGGGCCGGTTTCCGTTGGTGGGGGCGGGGCAGAAGGTGGATTGGGTGGCGATGATGTGTGCGGTTTGTTATGCGGATGTTGACGTGGAGGGTTTGGCGGCGGGGGCATCGCCGGAGTTTCGGAGTTTTTGCCGGCGGTGTTTGGAGAGGATTGGAGGAGGAGTTGATTGATTGAATTGAATTGAATTTATTGACAAATTTTAAGGTGAACAAGTTCCATTCTATGTAATTGATTTTTAATTTATGGGTATGTGATTTAATTCACTATACAAGTTAAATCTAGTGGGTTAAAAAGTGTGTTGAAATGGATGAAATTGGATAAATAATTCAATTTCATACTATGAAACTTGTTCATAGAAAACAAACTCGAATTTATTTGATTGGGATGTTGTTAATAATTGTTGAGAGAGTTTAATGCTTAAGTTAGTATTTTTTCACTTGATTTCTATTCGACAAATTTGTTTAGTTGAATGTGCATTATTGTTGGTTGTAGAAGGTATTGAAGTTATTAAATTAACAATGAACGGCTCTATTTGGATGATATGGATGCATGATTGTTTCATGAATCAAAAAATGTAGAGTTACCCTTGTGTTCAGCCGTCATGCAATTGGTGCACGATTTACTGCTCAGTAGAAATATGTAATATAATTATAGGGACGTGGACACACATGAGTAGAACTATTTGTGGTGCGGATCAAAATGGATATTTAAAAATACCAGTGTCCGTACACCAAAATTTCAATTCAAAACGATACAAATTTTAAAAAAATTCGGTACGATTCGAAACATATGTTTAATAATAATAGAATTAGGTCGGAACGGATCGGGTCGGGGAAACGGGTTTTCCTATACTTTTTCTCTCTTTTTTTCTATCACCCCTCATTTTTCTTTTAAATCACAATTTTTTAAGAATATTGGTGCAATCTACCCACGATGCACATGAATTCAATACATCTTCAACCATATCCATGCATTTACCCTTCAGACTCAAACATATAAAGTAACAGGATAAATAACTAATTAAAAATATTAAAATAACACAAGACACCATCAATAGTGTATTTAAAACATGAGTAATAAAATAAACATTTAAATAATCTTTTAAAATATATTGTGAATTTGAGTCGATCCAAATTGATTTAGGGGTACAAACTTCTGAGTAGAAACAAATTGAGAATTTTCTAAAATTACCGATAATTATAAATCACAAATGAGAATATCTTGCTAATATATTCATATGATATATTGAATGTTAATTTATTTACATGGATATCAATTATTTATAATACAATTTGATTAAAATAAATTAATAATTAAATTTTTTTACATACTTAAATCGGTTATTTGGTTCGATTTCATTTGATTTTTTCGGTAATATCGGTCAATATAAAAAAATTGGTTCGGTTCGGTTTGAAAAAATAAAAAACCAACGATTATTTTCGATTTGGTTATTTTTTGTTGGGATTCGATTAGTGTTCATTAATCTCAAACTCGTGAATCACCGAACCACGAATCAAAATTTCCCCACGAATACCAAGCGTGCGATGTAAATAATTTTTAGCGAAGTCGATCCGCCGTTTTAGAGATGCGTCGGCGTCGAACTTTAGAATCGTCGGCGATGTCGATCCGCCGTTTTAGCGAAGTATTCTCCGCGCTTCCGGCGATGAGATCGTCGGCCTTTACTGGCGATGACCGGCCCGCCTTCTCGGCGTCGGCTTTCCGCTATCTCGGTGATGTCCAGTCCGCCGTTTTAGCGAAAATATTCTCCGTCTTCTCGGTGATGAGATTATCGGCCTTCTGGCGGCAACCGGCCAGCCTTCTCGGTGTCGAACTTTTTGCTATCTCGGCGATATCTGATCCACCGTTTAGCGAAATATTATCCGCCTTCTCCGGCGATGAGATCGTCGGCCTTTCTGGCGGCAACCGGACCAGCCAACGCTACCGGCGTCGAACTCGCTATATCGGCGATATTCGATCGCCGTTTAGCAAAAAAGTATTCTCCGCCTTCTCGGCGATGAAGATCGTCGGCCTTTACGGTGACGACCAGCCCCGCCTCTCGGCGTCGGCTTTCCGCTATCTCGGCGATATCGATCCGCCGTTTTAGCGAAAGTATTCTCCGTCTTCTCGCGATGAGAATCGTCGGCCTTTAAAGCGACGACCGCCCGCCTTTATGCGTCGGCTTTCGCTATCTCGACAATATCCGGTCGCCATTTTAGCGAAGTATTCTCCGCTACCGGCGATATCGTCGATTTCGGTGGCAACCAGCCTTCTTGGCGTCGGCTTCATTCTCTCGGTAATGTCGGATCCGTCGTTTTTAGTAGAAATATTCTCCGTCTTCTCGGCGATGAGATCATCGGCCTTCTGACGACCGGCGACTGCCCGCTTCTCGGCGTGAGATACGGCTCGGACTTCTGGCCGACGACTAGCCCGCCTTCTTGGCGTCGGCTTTCCGCTATCTCGGCGATGTCCAGTCCACCGTTTTAGCGAAGTATTCTCCGCCTTCTCGGCGATGAGGTCATCGGTCTTTACGGCGACGACCAGCCCGCCTTCTCGGCGTTGGCTCTTTGTTTAAAGTGATCGGTCCGCTTCATCGATTTATAAAGGGGTAAAAGTGTAAACTTCTACTCGGTATAAGTGGTCGATTAGCGGCGCAAAATTTACTCCTAAAATCACCGCAGCTAGTAAGACTGACACGGAGCGAGGAAAGTCGCAAACCCGCTCGTACCGTAAGTGATCGATGATGAGCGCATCTCTCTAGCTCCCTCTCAAAGTATCTTGGCTCTTCCGGATAGTCTCTCAAGACACGCTCATCCCGAAAGCGGGGATCCCATCTGGCTCTCTCCAACGAGCCAACTCTGAAGACCCGCTCATCCTGAGTAGGATCCCATCTGGCTCTCTCCAACGAGTCAACTCTGAAGACACTGCTCATCCCGAAAGGGGATCCCGAGCTCTCTCTCACGAGCCATCTCTGATGACCTGCTAATCCCGAGCAGGATCCCATCAGGCTCTCTCTCACGAACCATCTCTGAAGACATGCTCATCCCGAGCAGGATCCCATCTGGCTCTCTCCAACGAGCCAACTCTGAAGACCTGCTCATCTCGAAAGCGGATCCCATCCTCTCTCTCTAATGAGCCAACTCAAAGACTGCTCATCCCGAGCGGGGATCCCATCAGCTCTCTCTCAAGCCATCTCGAAGACTGCTCATCCCGGCGGGGATCCCATCGAGCTCTTTCTCGAGCCATCTTTGAAGACTGCTCATCCCGAAAAGGATCTATCGAAGCTCACTCTCACGAGCCATCTCTCGAAGACTGCTCATCCCGAGCGGGGATCCCATCTAGCTCTCTCACGAGCCATCTCCAAGACCCTTCTCATCCCGGCGGGATCCCATACTGGCTCTCTCTAACGAGCCATCTCTGAAGACCTGCTCATCCCGAGTAGGATCCCATCTGGCTCTCTCCAACGAGCCAACTCAAGACCCACTCCCGGCGGGATCCCATCGAGCTCTCTCTCGCACGAGCCATCTCTCAAGACTCGCTCATCCTAAGCGGGATCCCATCTGGCTCTCTCTCACGAGCCATCTCTGAAGACCTGCTCATCCCGAACAGGATTCCATCTGGCTCTCTCTCACGAGCCATCTCCGAAGACCTGCTCATTCCGAGCAGGATCGCATTCTGGCCCTCTCTCACGAGCCATCACTATAGACCTGCTCATCCCGAGCAGGATCCCATCTGGCTCTCTCTCACGAGCCATCTCGGAAAGACACCTTTCATCCCGAGCGGGATCCCATCCGCTCTCTCTCACGAAGCTATCTCAGAAGACCTGCTCATCCCGAGCACGATCCCATCTGGCTCTCTCTCACGAGCCATCTCTAAAGAGCTGCTCATCCCGAGCAGGATCCCATTCTAGCTCTCTCCAACGAGCCATCTCTGAAGACCTGCTCATCCCGAGCAGGATCCCATCAGGCTCACTCTCACGAGCCATCTCTGAAGACCTGCTCATCCCGAGAAGAATCCCATCTGGCTCTCTCTCACTAGCCATCTCCGAAGACACGCCATCCCCAGGCGGATCCCATCCTGGATCTCTCTCACGAGCCATCTCTCGAAAACCTCTTTCATCCTGAAGAAGACTGCTCATCCCGAACAGGATCCCATCTTGTCTCTCTCCAACGAGCCATCTCCGAAGACTGCTTCATCCCGGCGGGGATCCCATCTTGTCTCTCCAACGATCCATCTCGAAGACACCGCTTTCATCCCGAGCGGATCCCATCTGCTCTCTCTCACGATCCATCTCGGAGACCTCTCATCCCCGCGGCAGATCCCATTCGGCTCTCTCATCTCTCGAGCCATCTCTCAAGACCCATTCCGCGCTCATCCCGAAGACCGGATCCCATTCTAGCTCTCCCAACGAGCCATCTTCGAAGACACCTGCTCATCCCGAGCAGGATCCCATTCTGGCTCTCTCCAACGAGCCAACTCTAAAGACCTGCTCATCCCGAGCAGGATCCCATCTGGCTCTCTCTCACGAGCCATCTCTGAAGACCTGCTCATCCCGAGCAGGATCCCATTCTGGCTCTCTCCCGAGCCATCTCTGAAGACTCCTTTCCCGAAGCGGGATCCCATTCTCGCTCTCTCCAACGAGCTAACTCATGTAGACTGCTTTCATCCCGGCGGGGATCCCATCCCATCTCTCTCTCAAGAGCCATCTCGGGAAGACCGCCATCCCGAAAGCGGGATCCCATCCGCTCTCTCTCACTAGCCATCTCTGAAGACCTGCTCATCCCGAGCAGGATCCCATTTGTCTCTCTCTCACGAGCCATCTCTGAAGACCTGCTCATCCCAAGACTAGTGGCAAAATGTTATACTCAGAAAGAAGGGATCGATTATGAGGAAACTTTTTCGCCCGTAGCCATGCTTAAGTCCATCCGAATTCTCTTATCGATTCTTTGCAAGATCTTGACTTTGAAATGGCAAATGGATGTCAAGACGGCTTTTCCTTAACTAAGTCTTGATGAAGAGATCTATATGCACCAACCCCAAGGCTTCATTGAAAAAGGCCAAGAACACCTAGTTTGTAAGCTCATGAAGTCCATTTATGGACTCAAACAGGCATCCAGAGCTTGGAACCAATGTTTTGATCATGTTATAAAGTCTTATGGGTTCGATCAAAACGAGTTCGAAAGTTGTGTGTACAAAAAGCATGTCGGAACTGCATTGGTATTCTTAGTACTATACGTAGACGACATACTGATCATCGGGAACGATGTAAAGGTGTTATCAGACGTAAGGGCATGGCTTTCAAAACAGTTTGATATGAAGGACTTAGGGGAAGCCGGACACATCCTTGGGATCAAGATCACTCGAGATCGCAAGAAAAGGAGACACTGTCTTGAAACGATTCAGCATGCAAGATTCCAAGAAAGGCTTTGTACCTTTCAGACATGGAATCCATCTATCCAAGAAAATGTCCCCTAAGACGCAAAAGGAGATAGATGACATGCGAGGTATTCCTTATGCTTCGGCTGTCGGAAGCCTTATGTATGCAATGCTGTGTACGAGACCGAATATCTGCTTTGCCGTTGGCATGGTGGCAAGATATCAAAGTAACTCGGGGAAAGAGCATTGGACGATAGTTAAAAAACATTACAAGTATCCTAAAAGAACTCGGGATAGAATGTTGATTTATCAGTCAGATAGTCCAATCCCCATCGGTTACACGGACTCGAATTTCCAATCAGACATAGACTCCAGAAAATCTACCTCCGGTAGTGTGTTTTGCATGGGGGGAGGAGCCGTGACATGGAGAAGTGTCAAGCGAAATGCGTCATGATTCTACCATGGAAGCGAATATGTAACTTCTTGCTAAGCGAAAAATAAAGCGGTTTAGCTCAAGAACTTCCTAGTGGACTTGGATGTGGTTCCGAATTTGCCAAAGAAAATCCATCATTTATTGTGACAATGCCGGAGCGATTTGCAAATTCAAAGGAACCAAGAGCCCACAAAGCCAAAGAAACACATTGAAAGGAAATACCATCTTATACGAGATATCGTTAAGAGAGAGAGATATAGATGTGGCAAAGATAGCGTCGGAAGACAACCCAGCGCATCCATTCACAAAGGGTCCGCCTCTGGGTTTCGAGAGACATGTGGAAGGAATGGGTGTCAAGACCGTTGTCAACTGCTTTGAGTATAAGTGAGAGAAATTATTAGGTTCGTGTAGGTGACATTAGATGTCACGAATTAGGAACTACACGAGACATGTTGTAGTATACTTAAAAGCAGACTTTGAGTATAAGTGGGAGATTGTTGGGATTATCTTTTGGAAAGTATGTTTTTTACTTTGTATAATCAAAAACCTAATTTCGGACTTATTTTGAAATAAATTGTTTATCACCGATGCTTTAAATATTATCGAATGTTACATATATTTCTTTGCATAATTGTTCAATAATTCATAATGTGTTACATTGTAGTTAATTTAGTGATACCGCATCACGTAAGATTAAATTAATGATCCGCATAAACTAAAAAGTCGCCCATTCACGACCTAGATGGAAATGAACACCCCATCGTGAAAGGTTGAAGCGTAAGGCTCGGATTGGCTTGTCTTGACCAAGAGATTACACTAGTGCATGACTGATTCACTGAATAGGACCTGCAGGAGGACAAATTCTTGAATCCCGAACAAGGAAGAATTAGACCTCAGTGGTTCGTTATTTCTTAATCTTCGTTCCTTAAATAGGATCACGTGTGATTGATAACTATTGCTTTGACTTATCATGCTAGAGAATCAACGAGATTCAATACTTTTTATTTTGGGCAATATTATTGGTCACATGTGATTGCTAAGATTTAATACGGAGAATCGTTTGCAAGTACGCTTGTTTGATTTGCCCCCTTGGGAGGTTCATAAGCTTTATCATACCAAATCTTGCAAGTGGAATTAGTTTCCGGTATGGATAATAATGTTGAACCGTTCCTTGACTAAGGACAAAAGATATTAATTAATGGAAAGCTATTTCAGTGGCCTGAATTAATTAATGGGCTAGATAATCTTAAACACGGGAAATAATAACCGGGAGTCATATTGACTGTAATATGGGTTAAGATGGATAGTACAATATTAATTATGTAGTGGGATTAATTAATATTTATGGGCTTGAATAATATTGTGGCTCAATATTGATAATTCAAGATACATTGGAAAATCCAATCTTAATTCTCCTAAAGGCCCCCTGAGTAGCCCAACATATAGTCCAATAACTGAAAAAGGTGTTTAAAATAAAATAAATATTGTTGCTTATTTTTCCTCATTAAATTCGAAATTTATGGATAAAAGGAGAGAAAGATTTTATTTGAATTTGTTATGGAATGAAGATATGTATTCTTGGAATACAAGATTATCTCATTAAATTCAAGAAATCTCCCACTTGGTTATTCATGAAGAGGTTTTCGAAAATTTTGGATAATTAAGGGCAAGAAATATTTTCTTGATTTTCTTGAAAATATATTATGGAAGATATGTATTTCTTGAAATACAAGAATATCTCATAAATTCAAGAAGATCCAAATCTTGGAATCTTGCCTATAATTTTTGAAAATTACTCCATAACAAAGAGTAAGTGGGATTTTGTGGAATATTATAATTATGGAAAAAAGAATATAGGAGATATATTCAAGATTTCTTGGAGATCAAGAAAAGATTTTCCCACATTATTTTTTGCCCAATATTTTCGACCACTTGTGCTCTATAAATAGGGGATGACTCTTTCATTCTCAAGTACAATTCCATGTGCTAGAAAAATTAGTAAATCCACAAAGGTGGTGCAACATAATTTATTTTCCTTTTGTTAATTGTTCACAAGTGTCCTACCACCGGATAGTCGAACAAGGATTAAGAGAATACTTGGGAAGTTCTTTTGTTAGTCTAATAAGTCAGATCACTGTCATCCCAAGAGGTACGTTCACGTAAACTCGTAGAATTCCGCATGCGTAGGATTTACGTGAATTAATTATATGCATGATTTGTTGTTGGATTATTATTTGAATTAATATAGAATTAATTCATGCTAGTAATAATTGAAAGAATTAAATTTGTATTTAAATATTCACCCCGAATAGATCTGTGCAACTTATTCCCCAACAACTGGTATCAGAGCCACGGTTTCGGGCTCTGAATTTTTTAAATTGTAATTTAATTCGCTGACATTAAATTTGAAATTGGATAGTAGAATTGATAGATCTGTTTTGCAGGTATCCAATTGTCATGAAATTTAATGTGTTTATTTATGCATATAAATTGTGGTTTTTAATTCGATTCGTTCGGATTCGTTTTGCCTCGTGAGAAAATCCACGAGTCCCACCGAGACCACGTGATCTGTCGTGCTTAAAAGATTTGTCGTGCTTAGTGATTTGTCGTGCTTATTGATTTGTCGTGCTTACGATTTGTCGTGATTATGATTTGTCGTGCTGGTCCTCTTTATATAAAGGACCTCACCTTTCATTGTAGAAAGAGAAGACTCTATGGAATGTTTCCCTCATTCCACTTATATACCTACACCCACATTTCAGGGAAGAACTACGGTTCTTCCCGCAGTGTTCTTGTTCGATTACTTATTTGTTTGGTGGTCAAATTCAACAAGCCACATCAGAATTCGTAAATTATTTGACCGTCAACACGTATGTAAGTTACATGACGGAAATTCAAATTTAAAAGTCAATTAAAATGGCCAAAACGTGAAACTATGTAAGTCACGTGAAGAAAATTAAAACGTAAAAGTTAATAAAATCAAAACAAAAAATTGACAAAGTTACAGGTCGAAAAAAAGACAGCTTGATATTTATGTATGTTTGAACTGAGGTTAAATGAGCTTCTATGCACAATCTTGAATGCAGTACTATCTAATGCACGTGGTTATCAAGTGTTAATTGGGACCAATGATTTTTGTCCGTTTAGACTTTGGACTTCTTCTAGATACCAATCTTTGGATTCATTATCAGTGGTAACACACATTATGTGGATCTAGTTTGATAATACTAATAATTCAAACAAAATTTCGATTTGTCAATGTTTAACAATTTATTGCATCACAAAGAAAATGATCAAGACTCATATACGTACATAATTGAAAGGTCAGATTCATGGAATGTTATGTGACAAGATCCAAATTATATGACCAAAAAGATGAAAGCTATATGACATAATAAATTGGAGTCTATAATTTCATGTTTCCTAAGTATTCATTTGTGAAAAATTGCTTCCTAATCAACGGCCAGTTTGCTACTTGTCTGTTTCTTTAACGTTTCTCTCTTTGTTTTTATGTTCCGATAATATGACATGCAGTGTTTAAAAGGTGTCGTCTCGTTATTTAAATTTCGTGTTCGTGTGTGTGTCCTTAGTTGTCGAATATTGATTGGGAATTCTTTTCTAAGAAGTTGGGAAGAGTGTGATATCTATCTGCAGGTTAATAAATTGGAAAAATTGCAAAATTGGTCCTCCGATTATTTCGATGTTCATGTAGGGTCCTCTAACTTTTAATATTATGCCTTTTCTTTTAGCTGGAAGACTGGAAATTCTTGAGGTGACACCAGAAAATGCTGACTCAATACGAAAAGATCAAAATTATACAAAGTCGAACGTTAAAGGATCATTTTGTAAATTGTGAAGTTAGAAAATACACATGAAATTGTGAAGGATCAATTTAAGGATGATGAAAACAGAATATAACCATTCCTTCAAGTTGGAATTATGTAATTTTGATTTTTTTTTTATGCTATTCCTCCGACAAATGATCGCCAGGATTTTAGAGTGTTGTATCACCTGCTTAATGTGTTGTATCGTCTAGCATAATTTCGAAATTGTCTTTGCCGTTTAATGTGTTTATGCAGTCTGTGCATTAAACATGTGATACTGATCATACAAAGACGCTAAAAGTCGACAGGTAGCATAGAAATAACCTATACTTTTGGTAATATAAACTCAAAACTCTTGGTAATATAACTTCATGTTATTGAATGGCAGATTTTGTAATATATCTTGGAGATGTGATAACTGCCAACAATATAATGACTAAAAATGCAAGCTTGTATTGGAATCAAGCAGTTTCACCTACAAGAGACAGGGGAATACCATGGGCCTCTGTTTTTGGGAACCATGATGATGTATCCTTAGAGTGGCCTTTGGACTGGTTCTCCGAAATCGGAATTCCTAAACGGCGTTGTTCGTCATCCCCAATCGTCTCGTTTTCTGGTGAGAATCGAGCTCTGAAATCTCGATTTGGATTTCATTCATGTAACAGAAGATGTTACATCATTGTGTGACAGGAAATCTGGCGTCTGGATCTTCTGAATCGGAGTGTGGCTTTAGAGGGACGACGCGTTTGGAGCTTATGCGAAATGAGATTGAGCGAAATAAATTGTGTTACTCTGAGGAAGGTCCGGAATATCTATGGCCGAGTGTTTCGAATTATGTACTTAAGCTCTCGTCTTCGAGTAGTAGCGAAGAAGTTGTAGCTTATATGTATTTCTTCGACTCGGGTGGTGGGTCGTACCCTGAGGTTATATCGAATGCTCAAGAAGTGGTTTCAGAAGAAATCCGAAGAGGTTAATCCTCACTCAAGGTAACTTTGGGCCGAGTTAGCACAAATTTGTTTATGTTCTTTCTTCCATCAGTTGTACGGTGCAACTATATTCAATTAATATTTTTTCGTTAAAACAACTAATACTTTTTAGTAAAAAAACTAATACCTTTTAATAAAATAACTAATACTATTTAAATATTGAGTTGCACCTTTTTTTAGGGTTCCTGAGATTATATTTTGGCACATTCCGAGCAAAGCGTACAAAGAGGTGGATCCGAGGTCCAATGGAAAAACGAGCTACGTCGGCTCGATTTTCTTGGAGGATGTGGTTGTTCAAGAAGCTGAGATGGGGATAATGGAAGTTGTTGAACAAAGAGATTCGGTTAAGGTATAAGGTCTACTTGTGTTACAACTATTGGAACTAATACTTTACCCTACTATGTGTGATACTTTTATGAAAATGGGGTGGTCTTGATTTGTAATCAGGCTATATTTGTGGGGCACAACCATGGATTGGATTGGTGCTGCCCATATAAGAAGAAGCTTTGGCTATGCTTTGGTAGGCATACTGGCTATGGAGGGTATGGAAATTGGAGTAGAGGTGCAAGAATTCTTGAAATTACGGAACAGCCCTTCTCTCTCAAGTCATGGATTAGAATGGAAGATGGACAAACACATAGTGAAGTCCTTTTGAGCTCTTGATGTTTCTCGATCCGTCATTTCTCGATAAAACAGAAAATAAGTTTCATCTTATCTCTGTTTCACTTTTCATATTTCATCGCTTTTTTTTTCTTTTTTTTTTGGATCTTTAAAATGTGTAGTTATTCATATTTGTTGAATGTTTTTATTGGTACATGCACTATTCATCTAGACAATGAAATTCCAGATAACTATATAAGTAATTTGATAGCATGTAAATGGCCAAATCCCAATATAATTCGATTGAGGCAGTTATGTGTGTTTCGTTTGTTTGGTTTAATTAGTGGGCTGTGTCGATCCAAGTTGGCCACGGATTATCCGGCCCAGTTCATTGAATAATAGGCCCATCTAATATTCAGGATGTTTGAAACTTGATTGTGTTTTAATTTGAAGACGTGGTTTTAATTAGTTTTCGTAATAAAATCGAAATGTGTAGTAATCGAAAATAACATGGTTTTTTGCCAAAACTTTTAGAAATTTGAAATATTTACTGAAAAATCAAATTTAAAAAGATCTTAGAAATGCCCTTTAAAATTGTTTTTTCACAAGAAAATGAGATTAAAATTGTAAATAGAATTAAAAAAAATCATAATTAGTTTTAAATTAGTCTAGGATAGTAATTTGTTAATCAATTAAAAGCTATCATTCTTTCAAAAAAAAAAAGCTATCATAATCACTTTGTAAGGAATTAACCTATTTGCAAGTTCAACCAAGTTGATAGACTCAGCTTTTTTGAAAAGAAAAAAAAATAGGTATTTCTAGCTCTCCATTTGAATTTGCAAATAGGCAAAAACTACCATAATCACTTTTTTATTATCTTTAGGAAAAAAATTTGCAAACACCCTCGTAATCTAGACTAATACTGCCAATCACAATCTACACATGAGAGAATATCTATGACAAGATTTGGTTCAAACTTTATGATTCATCTAAATGTTTCAATATTAGGTATATAGAAACCCATTTCACCACAATGGGAGAGAAATTAAGAGTGATATTTTAGGTGGTCAGGAAAAGTATGATAATTAAAATACCCACAAGCCACAAGTCTACAATCATTGCTCTTTCAATTTTCTGAACTGAAATCTCCATGCTTAGTTATGTTTCATGATGTTTCTTTCCTATTTTTGAATACAACATATTATTCTTTCACGCCACTCTCAAGTATAACATCTGAAAAGTAAAAAAAAGGTCTGAACATGTTTGCTCCATCTCAGTCGCACCAAATTCTTATATTTAACAAGATTTGCAAAAATATGATTCTAATATCTTAACTTAATCGAAAGACTTATTCTTTAATCCCAATAATAATGTTAAAAAATCCCAAAAAATACAGACAGCATTGCTGCAAAAGCAAAGATTCAATGTTGTAAAGAAGAATATAGACACTGGGTACATCATTTTCTTGACTCACACCATCATTACATTGGCTAATCATGAGCTAATCCTTAAATTTATTAATCGATTAACATTAATTGTACTTAAGCTGGTGTTTAATTATTTCTCTAGTTTTCATGATTCTTTTTTAGAAATAATGTGTGTGTGTTTTTTTTTTTCTTTCTTTATTGGTCAACTTTGTTTGACCAAAGACTACTGATTACTAATTTTCCAATTGATCATTTTCAACTCAAAAACTTTTATGTTCGGAAATTGTGGAAATTTCTACAAAGAGATATTGAGAGAGTACTTAAAAGTCAAATACACACTTTGTCAAAGTTATGCAACATGTAATTAATTTAATTAATAATATAAGTCCAAAGCATTCTTTTGGAAATGGGCACAAACAAGATTCTTAATTACCAAAAGATTTGTACAGATGTTTCTTTCATTGTTTGAGATATGATTAGGCCCAGAAAACAATATCATTTAAAATAAAAAAGGCACTTTGGATTAGGATTTAAGCATAAATTCAAAAATCATATTACCTACTTCATCATAATCAATGCCAATCTTTCATACTTGATTGATTACTCTTCATGGACCATATGAACAGCTAAAAAGTCAAAAACGCACTTTCTGCTCCTCTTTTGTTTTTATTTATTTATTTATTTATTTATATGGGTCATAGCAAGGAGCGGGAAATCAAGAAATAAAGTAATGGTGGTTGAGTTCTTTCTATATAAAATTAAATAACAACAAAGATGATCATAATAGTTTCGTTAAATCACATTGGATTTATTTGATATATATTGGAGAAAAATGTCCATCTCTTGATCCAATAAAACTCGAACAAATATATTTGAAATAAAATGAGATTTACGTACTTAGATGGTACATTACGTGGAGGCATTAAGTTTTGGGGTTGTACTAGAATAAAGGGGGGTCCAAATTATCCAATGGCCACATAGTTAAAGTTGAAAGTTCACCATTGTTCAATCTAATCAGGGTCCTTTTTATTTTGTTTTTTCTACTTTTTTTGGAGGAAGTGAATTGTACATGTATTATTTGACATAGTTGAGAATTATGCTATGTAGTAAAAATTAGAGTAGTCATCAAATATTAAATCGAAATAAATGAAGATAAAAATTTATGTGAATTTTAGTTCAGGTGAAACTTTCTTTTTAAGTATTATTGTTGTGTATATATAGTTGTTCATGTTATTAGTGACATTTTGCATGCATAACAGTGATACTTGTTACGTATAGTAGTGACACTCGAAAAAAAGAGTTTGCGTAATCTCAAGGCCACAAGAAATTTACTCATAAATGATTTTTAAACAGTGACACTTCGTATGATTTTATAGGATTGAAATTTAAAATCAAAATTTGTTGTTGAAAACTATAAACAAACATACCTTTTAAGGTGTGAACAAGTTATGACACGTACGATGAAAATTTAACTCCATGTAATTACTCAACTTAGTAACTCCTACACCTACTCACAAGTCCCAAGTTTGGTGGGTCTGAAACCTAGCATGAAAAATTGGTAGTTAGCAATGAAACAAAGGTAAAAAAAAAAAAAAGTAAAAGAAGAATCCTCTACTTAAAGTCATACTTGATATAGAATTTTCAGCTAAAATATACCAAATCCATTTTCATATTCTGAAATAATGAATATTTTCTTTAAAAAAAAGAGTATCTATGCAGAGGTGATTCTGGTAAAAAGTAAGAATTTTGGTTTAAGAAAAATAGGTAATAAAAGCCAAGGAAAAAAAGGAAAGTTGTAAAGTTTAAAGAATATCATTTTTAGACAATATGCCCACATATAGGTCGATGATGTTTTCAATTGTTAAAAAGCTTATACGATATGTTTTTGTCATTGAAATGTGTAGCTTGATAGTCATTTTGTCACCAATCACTTTCAAGTATTTGGAGAGAAATGAAAAAATTGATGTGTTGAACAAGTGCAAAAAAATAAATAAATAAACAAATCTTGACATAATCCTAAGAAAAATTTAGTAAAAAAATTATAGTCATTACAAGTTACAACAACTTGTTTAAAAAAATAACATATAGTTTTGAAGTTTTGACTTGTTTACATGAGTTTTTGATTTGGATGGAGGGAGTAGTATTTAAAGTGACAAGGTGATTTTTGATTGAAGGTATTGTAGACGTAGTCCTTTCTATTTTATTACTAACGAAGATGATTTTTTTGGGTAAATCGTAAAAGTAATGACATGAAATATAACTTTAAGATGTTGTGACGGGCCATTTTTGAAAAGGGGTAAACATGTATGGAACGGAGCCAGTAATATATTATTTACATGTTAAAAGTGACAAGATTTAGAAAAGAAAACAATTTGTGAGAGCATAGAAACAGACATTTGGAAGTGTACAATAGGCAAGAATTGTGAAAATGACATATAGAGAAGATAGGAAAGATGCAAAACAGAGTGGCCCAATATGTACTCACAATATTAGTTTTTCTAAAGTTGCTTTCACAATCACTCTCAATCAGCACATGATCTGCTTTTGAAAGCTAACTAAACAAATTGATGTAAGCCTGTACTTTAGCTTTCACCAGGAAAAAAGAAAAAAAAGAAGAAGCAGAAGTCATTATAACTATCATCATTCAATATTATGTTGGATATTTTATCAACATGCATGGCTCTATAAATTTATGAGACATACTTTCTTCTTGCATGCTTCAATTCCCTAAACACACAATTTTCATTTTTCTTGAAATGGAAACAGAATTTGCAGTTTATCACTAAAAAACTAGTACTACAAATTTCTGAGCAACCAAGAATCATCCATATGGGAAAGAAGAAATGCTGGCTCACTTATGTGAAAAGGCTCTTCATACCTGATCAGCAGAAACCGAAATCCGAGGAGGTAAGAATTCTGGTATAAGTTTTTTGATTTGATCTTCATTTTAATGAACAATTTCGCGTCTTTTTTGACTCAGAAATCAAAGAAGTGGAGGTGGTTCTTCGAAGTGTTCACTTTTAAACAGTATCCTGCAATCGAAGCACCTGAGAAATCAGTAAATGAGGCAAGAGAAGAGCAAAGAAAACGAGCATTGGCCGTCGCCATTGCAACGGCAGCTGCAGCAGAAGCGGCGGTGGCTGCTGCGAATGCCGCGGCTGAGGTTGTCCGTCTCACTAACGCCCCGTACGAACAACGAATGAGAAAGGAGCACGTTGCTGTTATTAAGATTCAAAGTTCATACAGGGGACATCTTGTGAGTTCTCTGTTAAACCTTAAATTCTAAAAAACTGAAACAAGAGAAAAATTAAACATAGATGATGTCTTTAGTTTTGAATTGAAAAGAGGGTTGTGCAGGCTAGGAAAGCGCTGAGTGCCTTAAAAGGATTGGTTAAACTTCAAGCAGTGGTTCGAGGAGAGCTAGTGAGACGAAGGGCCGTTCAGAAAACACGATTAAACACACGGGCGGAACAGAGGACAGTTCCAACTCTGCTTGATTATCTTAATCAAAGTGAAAAGAGAAATAGCCTTAGCCAGAGAGAAGGGACCAAGTCTGAAGAACTTAGGGTAAGTTGTCTTTCTGTAGGGGTTCTTTTCTTGCAAATTACACATTTCTTTTATGAATTTGATCGTAAATTCGTAGAAATTAAGAACTTATATGTTGCTTTTGTTGGGAGCTTCAGTGTAAGACACACAGGGCATGGGATCTGAGCTTGATTTCAAAGGAAGATATGGAGGCTTTGTGTTTACAGAAGCAGGAAGCCATGACTAAAAGGGAACGCATGAAGCAATATTCGTTTTCTCATCGAGTATGTTCAATTTCTAGGCATATTTTAAACATAAAATGTGATCAGAAAGTGTGATCAAATGACAATACTTTCTTTTTTTTCTTCTCTTATCTCTGTTTTTAGGAAAGGAGAAGTGACCTAAGCCTGCAAGAATCAATGAGCCAGAAAGAAAACAGAAGGAGCAATCAGTTTGATCAATACATAGAAGAAGAGAAGATGAAGCCATATTCACATTCAAATTCTTTATCAATTGATGCAAGTCGACTAGCTCAACTGAAGCTGCGAGCCGCATGCAAACAGGAAAGGATGGAAGAAGTAAACTCACCGTTTTCACAACCAAGGCGATCTTTATGCCATATAAAACAGAGATCAATTGGGGACGATGGATCTTTACCTAGCTCTCCCGTTTTTCCAACTTACATGGCTGCTACAGAATCTGCTAAGGCCAAATCGAGGTCACTCAGCACACCTAAGCAAAGAATAAGGTTATGTGAGGCTTACTCAGGTGATCATTCTCAATACAAACTCAGGCTTATTTCATGGAGCTCATTTAATGGTGAAATAACCAAAAGCAAGAAAAGGAACAGCATCTCTCACCATATTTCTTCTACTTTGGGGACACTTAACTGAAATCAAGAATGAATCCTTGTATATATGTTAATGTTGCCCCAAATTTTCTTCTTTCTTTCTGCACAGTTTTTGAGCCTTGCAGTTTTACCTGCTTCTCCTATCTGGTTTGTTGTTCTGGGAACAGAGTTTGGCTTTTGAAAGAGATCTTTCTTTGCCTCTTTCTGCTATCAGGATTAGCTTTATTTCCTATCAAACTACTTTTAACTATGTAACAAATGCCGATTAAACTAAAAAAAGAAGCATAGTAGAATATACAAGTCAGAACCAGAAGAAATGTTGGAAAAGAATGGCTGGATTTTAAGATTAAAACAGAGTACACAGAGAAAAGCTGTCCTACTACAATGCACAGTTACTTTTTCCTTATAAAATCTCATGTTAATCAGATGATCAAATAGTGAATTTGTGTCCTTAGTTGCTAAATACATTATAACACTTCCATACAGAGTTTGAAGACAAGTACAGAGTGTATTTACATAGTTTGTGAATCACTGATTCCTCAAGCCATCTGTCTCTCAAACAAATGACACCTTAAGGTTCTGATTATATCATCTAAAGCCTCGTCATTTGATGCCAAATAATTTAAAATTTCTTCTCGACTGTGCCAAATTTTCCCTCCGATATAGTAGCAGCCTCGATCTTCCACAATAACACCGTGTTCACAAGCCAAAACCAGGGCCTCTGATTCACGCAAGATTCCTTTCCCAAATTTTATACTCAATTCAGCTTTTGATAATGATGAAGCTATCTTATTTTTAACGACTTGCACGCAAATCCCAAGACCAGTAGCCTGGCAGCAGAGAAAAAACACAATAAATAGGAGAACAAAATATATGATGAGAAATTCTACGAATAAGTAATGAGAGTATATTCAAAAATTTCCTTTTTTTCTTTACTTTTTATTAGGTAAGGGCAACAATGCAATGATATGTACAAGAGTTTGTGCACTAAATGCAAAAATCAAGTATAAGCAATGATTTGCTATAAAACAAATCGGTTTTTGTCAAACTAAATTGTGGTGTTAGGAAGCAGTTCTCTGAGGGTCAAATACTTGGGAGAAAGGTTTAGAGCTCGTCCATCCAGGAAAACTGAAAAGATAAAAAGAGAGGCAAAAGCGTTCCTTTGAAATTGAGGATTTACAGGGAAAGTACTTTTATAAAGCATTTGAACCTAGTGGTTGACCTTATACATAAAGCATATTCTGCTACAGTAGTATGATGAAAAAATTCTGCTTTATACCCACCCCAAACTCAATTTCGTTTCAGCATGTAAATTGAATGATTAAACTTCCACAGATATTATCAAGAACAAAAGAGCTGCAAATGATCGCATCATGGATTATATTTACACAGATGTTACCTTATCTTCCGTCTTCAGCAATTCTCTTCTGCTAATTCGTAACCGTATGGCAGCATAAAATTTCAAGGCATTTCCACCACAGGTTACTTCCTCCGCACGAACAGAACCTTCGACGAAATTCACTTTTTTCCTTACCTAAAAGCACCAGAGAAATTTTGTCACAGGTGCAAAATGCATTGTAGTTTGACGTTTCTAGCTACTAGATCTAACCTGGTTGATAAAAATAATAAGAGTAGAGGAATTGCATTGAGAATAATGTATTTTTCTTAGTGCTTGCGTCATAATTTTAGATTGCAGATTTCTATAGGGACCACACAGTACTCCATCAACTTCACATTGAAGAATAAGAGCAGCTACCTGCAATATACAAAAATATATAGGGAATGATTAAACATATCACAGTTTATGAAACATGATGTGGGGAGATTGAAAAACCTGACCAATACTAACTATTCAGAACCAAAAATATAAATGAACCAGATAACAGAACTAACCAGTGATGAAATTAGAACTGGAAAAAGTGAAAGGTGACAAACATGGACATTAACAAACATACACAAGAATCTATTTTTAATTTCAATATAAGGAGAAATTAAACATTTGATGCAACTAACCGAGGAAAGGAATCCCTAATACATTACTGCAGGTTCAAATTACATCATCAATGATCAACTAACAAAATGACAGACCCAATTCACTGTTTTCACGGATTCTGCATTCAAAAGTTTCGTCTTTGTGACAACTATAGCAAGAATCTCTGCTATAAAGATATTATATATGTTCAACCTCTATTTGCAAACAATCAATCTGGAAGCAAGCACTCATACAGTTTAATACATGACAAGAAAACAACAAGAGAAATTGGTGAATCAAGTGAAGAGGGAATGAACAACCAGAAAAAACAGAAAGAACGGTCATTATTTACTCATAATTTCATGTCATGCTGGGAAAGATATCAATCAATTGTAGACTACATTAGAGGCCATCAGCACATAAGAATGACAACTCACAAGACAAACAGGCTCATATTTTCAAGATAAATCAGAAGAGAAAGATATATGTGCAGAAGTAGGGAAGGCTGCAGACGCATACACTGTCAACAACAATTACAGCGATTGATCCACTCTTAGTCAACGTATCTACCATACTTAGCAAGTTTTCAGCAGAATCTGGCTGTGAAACAAGGAGTTCATCTGTGTTTACGCCTATTGATTCAGCAAGTGAAGGGCACATAGCATTCTCCACATCAAGATAGGCACAGTAACCTATCAAAGGAATAAATCAGTATCACATGAATAATGCCAAATACATGGTGAAATTGTCACTCTTGCAACATAAGTCATATTAAAAACATAAATATCAGCATGATATTACACCACTGTACCAAGACATAACTAGAAGATAAATGAAAATAAAAATGAATCTTCTCAAAGTGATTTACAAACCAATTTCTCTTTGTTTTCCTTTTGCTTCTTTTTTCGCAGATTAAAAGGTAACTAAGAAAACTAATGGGTAAAATACTACAACTAAAGATTGTCAGTAAAAACTTCCTGAGGGCTTTACAGGTGATTTTGAAATTCAGATAAAGAATTAATAGATACAGGATCTTGAGTACCTCCAAGCTTTTGAGCCTCAGCAACAACATGCAGTGCAAGTGTTGTCTTTCCTGATGCTTCTTGCCCAAAAATCTCGACCATCCTTCCCTGATGATAGTTAAAGATAGTCATTGGCATTCATTTTCTCTATGTTCGCTAAGGGACGTAAAAGAGAAGAGAACTCTCATGCAATATAAAAAGTTTCAGAACAAAAATTTAAAACTTGGTTTAGTAATTGATGGCCACTAGAATTGAATTGATCCCAAGAACAGACACAGCAAAAAATATTGAAATTTTGCAAACTGGAAGATATTAAACATCTCTAATTTTACAAGTAGAACAAATAAAAAACACCATAAATACAACTAATTATCAGAAGCAAACCTTTGGTAATCCTCCTACACCAAGAGCCTGATCTAGTCTCAATGAGCCTGTGGATATTACAGGGGCTCGCCTAGCACCAAAGAAACGCTGCAACGACAGCAATGATTCTTTACCAAATTCCCCGGAAACCTTCGATAGGGCCCTACGCAATGCTGCATCTTTCTCTGTCACCTTGGAATCATCTGGAATATGATCATCATATGCATATTCCGAAACTTCATCTGAGAACAACAAACAGACAAACGAGAAGCACATAGTGTCCCAATTATTTATTTATTTTGGAAAAAATGAAAGGGCAGTGCAGTTAAGTATGCAAATGATAAATGCCCAAAAGTAAAATAGAGGAGAAAAACATACAGTATACTCCAAATTGAAACTCGAATATAAATTTTACCTGTTGGCAACGCATGTGTGCACTGCAACCTTCTCCAAGAAAATGAATTCTGAAAAATATCATCCAAAATTAATACCGATTATCAAGTTGCACAACAAAATAGCATCATAAACACTGATTTATGCGAAGCCTTTAGATATAAAACAGATATAATGATAAATCGATAATTACAGCAATAAAGTATCCAACATGTATAAACACTGAATCATATATAAAGTACCTGAAGTCTTGAAGATAGGAGAGACGAGAGCCGAAAGTTCGAAAAGGGATTCAATTTTAAAACCATTCCTCTTGTTTTTCTTCCCGAACTTTATGCAGAAATTCCGAGAACTAGTAGGGTTTTCTCTCAGTATATACAGTACAGAAAAACCTAAATTCGATTGTGGCGCCATTTTTACATACAAATGGGGGCGACGAAGTGAAATCGTGTTATCCAGAGAGGCGTTCGCACGATTTTTAGAAACACGACATATGTCACGAATTATAAAAAAAAAAAAAAAGGAAATTAGGAACATGATGTAATATAATTTGCTTTTATACAAAACTTTTTATATAAGAAAATATTCAAAATAAGAAAATAAAATTTAGTCTTTTATAAATTATTTTAGAAAAATTTGTTGAGAATTAAGATCATGTTTTATTTTGCAATATTACATAATAAAAGGTGGCATTTTTTTACAATTAGAAGATTGCAATTTAAGTTCTGTAATCTTCAAAATGAAATACTTCAAATTATGATATTACTACAATATGATGAGTAATTTGAGGGGCAAAATATAAAAGAGAAGGTTATTTATGTCATTACACACTCATTCAAAGCTTTTGTGCGGCGCTGACTTGTTCTTTTTGCTGCTGCTGTGCTGAATTGAATTGGATTGAAGTAAACAAAAACTGCAAATTTGGAAAAAGGAAAAAAAAGAGAAATTGAGATCCGTCTGGTTTGGCATTATTGAGGATGTCGTCGGCGATTACTCAACTCTCTTGTTTCTCGTCCATAATCAATCGCCGGCGGTTGCAGCAGCTCCATGCCGGATCTTACTCGTGCACCGCCCGTTTTCGTCGCCCACAGGTATCGTTAATTATTTATGCATTTATTTCGTCCCGAACCCTAAATTTCATAACATGTGATGTGGGTTTACGAGTTGGGGGTTTTGATGCTTCGATAATACCGATGATGCTAAAAAGAAATCAAAGCTGTTGATTTTAGCTTTATTTGGATGTTTGTTTCGTGATTTGTGCTTTGTCTGTGTTCTCGAGTTTTCAATTTCTTATACTTAATTGGGTGCGAGAAAATGTCAAGGAAACAATTGAAAGTTTTCATCTTTGCCCCTCTTTTGTGTATTTGTTGGTTGGGGGTTCCTGTAGTTAACTGAAAATCAAATTTGTTTTTTTGGATGAGGAATATAGAAGCTTAATAAATTTGTGAATAGTCTAGTATTATGAGCTTAGGGTTGTATTATACTCTGATTTATATCACTTCACAATAAGGTAGCTAGGATTGCTTAAGAGCAAGAGCACAACCGAAATTTAAACCGAAAAACTGAAGATTAGAAGTGTATTGACATTCTAGTGTCCATCCATTAGCCTTAAATGATTGGGGATGCAAATGAATAAGCTCTTGGTATTTGAAAGTCAAATCTAACTAAGGAAACTTAAGAAAAATTAATGTTTTGTCGATTATTGATGTCAATCTCAAAATATTTATCTCCAGGTTTTAAATGTTATGAGCAGCGATGGACGTGGCACAGATGTATCCAACCTGCAGAATAACACAACTCCAATTCACATAGAAGATGCATCAAATTCACATAATGGGAGCTCTATTAAATCACATCCTCTTACTGAAGGAACACTGAATAAGGACATGAAGGAACAAGTCGACCAACCAATACGAGCAGCAAAGATTCATGATTTTTGTTTTGGAATTCCATTTGGTGAGTGTTTGTGAGCCTGAATTTTTATTAATTCTTCCTTCATTTTGTTTATATACCCAGAATCGTTGGGATTTCAGAATATTCTATTTTGAGATTATTGAAAGAATGTTTCTGGTTTCTAATTGGTCCTTTGTAGCCATTGTATGCTGATTTCTTGGAACTCGTTTTATTGTTTAAAATTATAGGGGGGCTTGTGCTAGGTGGGGGACTACTTGGTTTTATTTTCTCAAGAAATCTCGCTACTTTAAGTACTGGTGTGCTCTTTGGCGGTGCTCTATTGGCTCTTAGCACTATTAGTTTGAAGGTCTGGAGGCAAGGAAAATCAAGCTTACCATTCATATTGGGTCAAGCAGGTGATTACATCTTTTTATTTTTTCCTGATAGGCTTTTCACTTTTTTGGTAAGATTGGTTGTTTAAATACCAATATGTTAAAGCAAATGATGTTGCAGTCCATAATTAATGCACGTTTAAGAAATTTTCAGTTTCTGAATGAAGACTGAATGATAAATATCACAACTATACAAATTAATGGCCCTTGCAATCTAGGTAGATAGCATTTAATTATATGAATCTGGATAATGTAATGTGAGCACAAGTTTTGGTAGAGTCTCTTTCATATTTTAAGGGCTTCATTTTAGGTAACTAAGACAAGGCACTCAAAAAATTTTGAACTTTAAATCAATCTTTTGGCAATAGCAGAGCAGCAGCAATTTAAAACAGGCTTTATGGTTAATACTGCGATAGCACCTCGAATCAATTGGTGTGTGTTCAAAGAATGAGTAGCTTATATGATTGCTAAGAGCAAAGAACATAACAATAGAAAATCTATCTATATAAACTGGGTACATTGTATTAGTATGTATGGTTAAAAAATGCAAACACAGGTAGACACTCAGGTTGTGTTTGGATAGAGGGACTTGAAATGGATAGATATAGAATCCTTTGTTTGAATTTACTTTTGATTCATGGAAAGATTTCAAGTCCATTATTTGACAATTTTTTTTTTTTTAGGAACTTTACAATTTTCTTCACTTTTTTCTTTATTATAATGCCTTGTAGTATAATTTTTGGATTTGAACTGAAGAAAAAAAAAAAAAGAAACAGAAACAACTTTGCTGACTTATAGGAGGGCAAGTGAGAGAGAGATAAGGGGGAGAGAGATTCAAATATATGTGTGTGTGAGAAAAAAAGAGAGAAAGAGAAACGGGAGAGGTAGCAAGGTTGTGTGTGTGTGTGTGTGTGTGTGTGAGAGAGAGAGAGAGGGTTATTCATGTGTGTGATGACAAGATATGGAGATATATAGAAACAGAGAAAATTTATGAGAGAAGATGTGAATAGAGAATTATGTGTGTGTGTGTGTGAGAGAGAGAGAGAGAGAGAGAGAGAGAGAGAGAGAGAGAGAGAGAGAGAGAGAGAGGAGAGAGAGAGAGAGAGAGAGAGAGGAGAGATTCATGTGTGTGTGGGAGGGGGGGGGGAGAGAGAGAACGGGAAACAGAGACATAAGTTGAATACAGAAAAATAGTTCACACTTGTAGAAAGGTTCTAAGAAATATATTACTTCTATGTTATATTACAATTACAATACACTAATTTATATACACAATTATGATACACTAAAAAAAGGAAAGCCAGCCATTAATTTCCTGATTTGTAGGACAAATCATTAACTCTGATTTACTGCACTAACTTTCCTGATATTCATCCTAAGATTACTCAAAATGAGATTTTCCACACTCCCCCTCAAGCTGGTGAATATAGATCTTCCATTCCCAGCTTGCTAACATTCTCATGGAACATGCTGTTACTCAGTCCCTTTGTCATCACATCTGCAAGTTGAAGTCCTGTCCGGACATATGGAGTACAAATCAGTCCTTTATCCAGTTTTTCTTTAATAAAGTGCCTGTCTATCTCTATGTGTTTTGTCCTGTCATGTTGCACAGGGTTGTGAGCTATACTTATAGCAGATTTGTTATCACAGAATAGCTTCATCGGTTTGCTCCATTGAATCTTCAGGTCCTCCAGGATAATTCTGACCCACAATAATTCGCATATTCCATTTGCCATAGCTCTGAACTCCGCCTCAGCACTTGACCTTGCTACCACACTATATTTCTTGCTTCTCCAGGATATCAAGTTTCCTCCTAAAAAGGTACAATAGCCTGAAGTTGATTTTCGGTCAACTAGAGATCCTGCAAAGTCTGCATCTGTGTAGACTGCCACATCAATTTCAGACCCCTTTTTAAATAAAATTTCTTTCCCTGAATGTGCCTTTAAGTAATGAAGCACTCTGAATGCTCCCTGTAGGTGAACTTCCCTAGGATCATGCATAAACTGGCTGATAACCCCAACTGAGTAAGCTATATCTGGCCTAGTATGTGCAAGATAGACAAGTTTCCCAACCAGCCTTTGGTACATCTCTTTGTCCACTGCTTTATCTCCAAGAGCCTCAGTTAATCTATGATTCTGTTCAATAGGAGTTTCGACTGGTTTGCTAGCCATCATGCCTGTTTCCTTGAGTAGGTCAATCACATACTTTTGCTGAGAAATAAAAATTCCCTGCCTTGATCGAGCCACCTCAATTCCAAGAAAATACTTCAATTTTCCTAAATCTTTTATTTCAAATTCCTTGGCTAAACACAACTTCAAGGCCTCCTTCTCTACTTCATCGCTTCCTGTCACTATCATGTCATCCACGTACACAATTAGAACCGTGACTCCCCCTGAGGCCGAATGCTTAATAAAAAGTGTGTGATCCCCTTGACTTTGCTTGTAACCACTAGCTATCATCACCTTGGCAAACCTTCCAAACCAAGCACGTGGTGATTGTTTCAGACCATATAATGTCTTTCTTAATCGGCATACCTTGTTCCTGTCAACCCCACAATATCCCGGTGGAATGCTCATATAAATTTCGGTTTCTAAATCTCCATGAAGAAAGGCATTCTTCACATCATATTGCTGCAACTCCCAATCAAAATGAACAGCCAAGGACAGCAAAATCTTCACTGTATTCATCTTTACTACCGGAGCAAACGTTTCTTGATAATCTACTCCATATGTTTGTGTGTATCCTTTCGCAACTAACCTCGCCTTGTAACGCTCCAAGGACCCATCCACCTTATATTTCACTGTATAAACCCACTTACATCCCACTGTCTTCTTACCCTTTGGTAAATCGACCAACTCCCAAGTTTCATTTCTTTTTAATGCATCCATTTCCACTTCCATAGCAAGTCTCCATTCTTTCTTTGATAATGCTTCAGACAATGAGCTAGGAATAGAAACTGTGTGCAAGGCTGAAAGGTAGCTTTGATGGTTTGGGGAAAACTTCTCAAGAGATACAAAGTTAGACAATGGGTATAGGGGTCTTTTCGTGCATTCTCGGGTTTTTTTCCTTACAGCAATAGGCAGGTTTAGGTCTTGGTCAGGGTTAAGAGGCTCAAGAAAAAAAGGTACAGGACTGGAAGAAGGCTGCTCAGTTGGTGGTTCAGGGCTGGAAGAAGGCTGCTCAGTTGGTGGTTCAGGGCTGGAAGAATTCAGATTTGATTCATTAATTGTTACCTCATTTCCGGAGCTTGGTTCAGAGGGTTGTTCTTGTCTTGTAGTCATTATGGGGTCTCCTTTCCTTGCATACACTTTGTCAAACCGAAACCGATCAAAGATTTTATCATCAGGTTGGGGACTTGACTCTAGAGATTCGGATTTGGATAAATGTAGGGGTGGAAAGGTAGACTCCTTATCTTCAAGTCTATGTAACTCCCCCTGAAGATAAAGAGTCGTGAAATAGGGCTGATTTTCAACAAATGTAACATCGGCTGAGACATAAAGTTTTCTAGTTGGTGAATGGTAACATTTGTAACCCTTTTTAGTAGATGAGTACCCTACAAAGACACACTTAAGAGCACGAGGATCTAGCTTCCCACGATTATGACTATGAATATGGACAAAGGAAGTACACCCAAATACTTGAGGTGGGAGATTAAAGTTCCATCGAGTATCAGGGTAGAATTTAGACAGATTTTCTAGTGGACTTTGAAATCCCAAGACTCGGGAAGGTACTCTGTTTATGACATAAGCTGATGTGAGTACAGCTTCTCCCCAATATGATTTTGGTACGTTTTGCTGAAACAACAAGGCTCTAGTGCACTCAAGAAGATGTCGATTTTTCCTTTCTGCCACTCCATTTTGTTGTGGAGTGGTTACACAAGAAGATCCATGTATTATTCCCTCTTTTTGGAAGTAAGGACTCAAGATTTGATTGAAATAATCACGAGCATTATCCGAACGGAAGTGCTTTATCTTGGTACCAAACTGAGTTTGAATCATTGCATGAAAGATAGGAAAAATATGACTCACATCAGACTTATTTTTTAGTAAATAGATCCACGAGACTCTTGTGCAATCATCGATAAATGAGACAAACCACTTAGACCCTGAGATGTTTGGAACAGTTGATGGTCCCCAAATATCACTATGGATTAAAAAGAAAGGAGAAGAAGATCTTTTATTGCTGATGGGAAATGGTACACGAGTGTGTTTCGCATACTCACAAATATCACAATGAAAAGACTGAACATTGAATCCCGCGAACAAAGAGGGAAACATTTTTTTCAATGTAGAAAAAGACACATGACCTAGACGCCTATGATGTAACCAAATGATATCCTTATTAGAGGAGGAAAACGTGGAAAGAGCAGATTTACTGAATTCCGGTTGACAAGATGTATTCAAGTAATAAGTCCATTATGCTCCTTAGCAAGTCCAATCCTCTTCCCCGAACTCTGGTCCTGAAGGTCACAACGTGAATTATGAAATATATCGCAGCCAGTTAGATCTTTGGTGAGCTTTTGTATGGAGACCAAATTTGTGGATAACTGGGGTACATGGAGAACATTTTTAAGAATTAATTTTGGGGTAACCTGGACATCTCCTATTCCTGCTACTGTGGTCGTAGAACCATCAGCAACAACAATCTTTTTATTGCTAGGACAGGGGGTATAGGTTATGAATTTTGTTGATATATGTGTCATATGGTCTGTAGCACCAGAATCAAGCATCCATGCATTCCTAAGGTCATGTCCAAAAACATTTAACCCAAGAGAGATTAGAGCATTACCTGAAAGTGTCAATGAACACATACCCTGATTCATTGGTGGAGATTTTGAGGATTGCTAGGTTCAGATTTTTATGAAGGACAGCGATAAAGGCTGAAGATAACAGGAAAAATAACCAGCAATTCAGGCTGGGATTAACAAGAAACAAAGGTGGTATTTTTTCCAGAGACCCTAACTGGGCTCTGATAAAGGTTCTAAGAAATGTATTACTTCTATGTTATATTACAATTACAATACACTAGTTTATATACACCAATTATGATACACTAAAAAAAGGAAAGCCAACCATTAATTTCCTGATTTGTAGGACAAATCATTAACTCTGATTTGCTGCACTAACTTTCCTGATATTCATCCTAAGATTACTCAAAATGAGATTTTCCACAACACTATTAACTAAGATTGTAAGAAGAGAATATTGGATTTCAAATGACTAGGTTTCAGGAAGGATTCAAAATTCCTTCAAATATAACAATAAAATCACAAACTCTAAATCCAAGATATGAAATCAACTTATTTAAAACTATAGATTTTGAAATCCATTCATTCTGTGTTCCATCCAAACAGGTGCAGTGGATTTGGACTGTGGATTTAAAATCCACAGCCTCAAGTTCCTCCATCCAAATGGTTCCATCTTGTACTCGAGATTAATCTCGCCTCTTGCACTCACATTCCCTATATGGATCTCTTCTATGAAACTGATAATAATTTATATCAAAGCCTGTTTACAGAACCAATCTAATGCAAAATCTATGTATGGAGATACGGTAGAGTTGAAACAATCATGAATTCTTCTGTATTAGAGTGTTCGTGTTTAGGACATCAACATGAAAGTGGGACTTGTCTTGTAGTGTCTGGAATCTTCAATATGTAGTCTTAACCATTTCTCGTTTCTTTTGGGCACATTAATTAACATTTTTCATTTTAACTACGCAGTACTCGCTGTGGCCCTCCTTTGGAAGAATTATCAGGCTTATTCATTGGTAATTAAATTAAGTTTTTAGATTCATTTTTTTCAGTTGCTCCTTGCTGTGCCCCATACTTAACTTGAAATTGTCGACATGCAGAAGCAAAAACTCTTCCCAACCGGCTTCAACATTCTTATCAGGTACTGCATTTTCTTTTTTTACTTTGCAATTAGTTCATCTTCTAACTATATCCATATTTTAATCTGGTTTTTTCTTCTGTTACTTTACCATCAGTGCTGCAATGCTCTGCTTCTACTCGTATGTCGTCATGTCTGGTGGTAATCCTCCACCTAAGAAATCCAAGTCTTCGCCTGTGGCTTCTACCGAGTCTTCATAGCCTTTCAAATGTTGAGACGATCTTTTGGTAGTGGTAAATGCGCGTTAGACGGAAAAAGTTTGTTCCCAAAAAAACTACTGTTAGGAGTCTACGACTCTACAATGAGAAACATGTATTCAATTCCAAGTTGATGTGTTATACTTATACGGTTAATTTAACAAATCTGCGAACATATTGTTATGATTCGATGGTGATTTTTCACTCTATGTTGGGTTTTAAAGCAAGTTACAGTGCTGTTACCTTGTTGAATCTTTTTTTTCAGTCATCAAGTTTTTTTTTTTTTTTTAAATTGTTGAAAATTGGAAATTTTACTTTATATATGTATATTAAATTGAGTTCAGGATTAGGACTCGATCAAGTGGAAAAATATGATCCAACTCAATTTATCCATTTATTACCTCAAATTAGAATGAATTATTATCATTTCCAAAAACGGTTGAAAACTTTAGCTTGGTAAAATGACAAGGAATGGAAAGGGAATGATACTCAACCTCTCAAATTACTTTGGTTCTCATACATTATTAATTTAAAAACTCTGAAAATATCTAATAGATTATGAAATATATTTATCAAAAGTTATGTTTAATCAGTTGAGCCCATCTGCTCTGGTCTTGGGCCTTTAGCCCACCTACCTATTCTTGGCCATAGGGTTTTGTCTCATTTGGATCAATAGTGTTCAATGAAATTCTTCCAGAAATGTTTTCGCGTATCCAATGAATTAGGCAGCAGAAGACCACAAATTCTCTCAGCAATCTAAAGAATTCAGGTAGCAGTCTGCACACCTTCATTTGTATTAGATTTTCACATCGTTATTGTTGAGCAATGTTTAAGAATCAGTCTAAGAGGCTTCCTAGGCGCTAGACAATCTGATGATTTTAGATTTAGTTTTTAGAGATATCTAAGTTTTTGGAAATGTTTCATAGAAAATCCTCTTTTTCTCCAAAAGTTTGCTTGTAATTAGGCACCAAATGATGCTGTCATATTGGGAAAAAAACTGCTAACTCATATCTTCTTGTTAAACTTTGGAAATTTCTCTTTTGATTATCTTTTTATACAATTAAGAAACCCAGTCTTAAAAGAAAATTGAACCAACTGACAATCTGAATAACCTAACATGGGCAAAAGCAGCACATCAAGCTCTCATTTCTTAGGTATTATAATGAACTTGCAGATTGATTGATTTTCAGCTAATGCATTCTTTGAACTCGGAATTATTTTACCTTTTTTGTAATCTAAACCCTTATAATTACCATTTGTGTATATATATTATTCTTGTCAAATGATGTGCACGTATGAGGAATAATTCCATTCATAAGAATATAACTGCATTGGACTTTTGCGGCTGGTCTATTTTATTGTAGTTTAAGTCCATATAAGTCAAGGGTATTTATTTATTATTTATGTGACAAATGCTCAGATAGAAAGTGTCGTAATGAGGTTTTGATGCACATTTACTCTAAATCTGTCTCACAGTGGAGAAATGCTGTTGTAGCATGTCTCATCCATATAACTTGTGTGTCAGTTGACACAGTCTAACAAGTGACATGGTATGTAGCCAAAGTAGGAAATTTTAAATCTTACGATAGTTTCACTTTCTTGTTGGATATTTTTCGAATTCTCAGGTAATATGTTAAAATCACATTGGTTAGTTTTCAATTTAGCTAAGTGATTTATTTATATTTCGGGCAACCCCTTTTCTGAAATGATATACACACACAGCAATGCACACCACAAAATACTTTGAAGCATTCTATTTCAGATTATACTTGAGATAGTATCATGCATATACTTCTTGTACAGTGGAAATTTCGAGAACGTTGATGCTGCAGAGAACCCTGAGCCCAAGCATGTTGCTGCTGCAGAGAACCCTGAGCCCGAAAACATTGCTGCTGCAGAGAACCCTGAGCCCGAGAACAACCCTGCTGCAGAGAACCCCGACCCCGAGAACAACCTGCTGCAGAGAAGCCCAATCCCGAACCTGAGCACCACCATTTAGGTTCACACCTAAACCCCATTATCATTTTAGGTTCATATCATCTCCCAAACCCCATTTCTCATTTAAACTCAAGCTCATCTTTATATCATCATCCGACCCACCACGCATGACAAGATCCATGTGGGTTCTCATTTAAACCCAATTATCGTTTTGTCCTCCTCCTCCTCCGCCACACCTCCTCCCCCACCACGCATGACAAGATCTGGTAGGGTAGTGGTCTTACCACAGAAATTCCAAGGCCATGACTTAGGTTCTGGATCCGAGGACGACTTTTGAAGCTCACATATGCATTTGTTTTTTTTAGAGGATATTTCCCCCAAAACAAATGCATATGTGAGCTTCAAAAGTCGTCCTCGGATCCAGAACCTAAGTCATGGCCTTGGAATTTCTGTGGTAAGACCACTACCCTACCAGATCTTGTCTTGCGTGGTGGGGGAGGAGGTGTGGCGGAGGAGGAGGAGGACGAAACGATAATTGGGTTTAAATGAGAACCCACATGGTCAAGCTCGGAGTCGGATGATGATATAGAAGCAGAAGATGAGCTTGAAATGATAATGGGGTTTAGGTGTGAACCTAAATGGTGGTGCTCAGGTTCGGGATTGGGGTTCTCTGCAGCATGGTTGTTCTCGGGGTTGGGGTTCTCGGGCTCAGGGTTCTCTGCAGCAGCAACATGCTCGGGCTCAGGGTTCTCTGCAGCATCAACGTTCTCGGGCTCAGGGTTGTTCTCTTGGTTTCCCTCTGCAGCCTGATGCTCAAGAATCTCACCTTGCTTGACTTTAGTTCCAAATAGTTTGATTGTTTGCTGGCTTGGCTCACCACCATCACCTGTTTTTTCACATTGCCTAAAATTGTAAGTTTTTTTTTTACCAAAATTGTGCAGAAGACCTTGTATTTATAGAATAGATTTTAGACCTTGAATTAAATCAAGAACTGCTCAGCACGTTTTTCATTCAAAGCGAAAGTAAGGATATTAGTTGACCTTGTATTTATAGATTTAGTATTTTTATTCTCTTATTATTTTCCTGATTATTTGGTCAATTATGTTGTATCTGTAATCTCGTATATATAAAGTGGAAATTCCCCAATCACCTCATTAACGGTGATATTCATTCACTCTCACAAGATTGTCTCTCTTTATTGAAATTAAAGAGTGCCTAGGCCCTAAGGTATTTGCAATTTTAAAGAAACTAAAAAGTTCGCAATTAGTAACAACATAAAGAAACCAGAAAAAAATCGCAAGAAATTAAATGCAGGCTTAGAACACGCTTATTGTAATTGAACTGATACCCTATTGAAATTAAAGAGTCTAAAATATATGAGATTATTACGTTAACAACCAAATTAGTTCGCAAGAAATTAAATGCAAACTTAGAACACGCTTATTTGTAATTGAACTGAGATTAAGAGCATCTAAAGTATGTGAAATTAACATGCAACAACACCATAAATTATCATTTATATGAAATTAACAGGCAATAACACATGTTCTGAAATTAAATATCGTATATTAACCAATTTCCACAGACGGTTTTGAAACTAAAGAGAATCTAAGAAGATGATATGATATGATACATTAACCAACACCATAAACAAGAATTACAAAACGTGGAAGAATTAAAAACAAAGAATTACAAAACGTGGAAGAATTAAAAACAAAGAATTACAAAACGTGGAAGAATTAAAAACAATGGATAGCCATATTACCTTCATTGGCATCCATGCTTAAAGACTAGTAATCTTCTCTCTTGATGATAAACTTCCTTTTACGAGTTGATGAGCTTCTTGATATCCAGCTTCGATGTTAATAGGTATATATATAACACAAAAAGTGTGCATATGATAGAATCCGTTTGGCGGTTACAGTCATTCAACCATCCTCATTTGAAAAAATAAAGATATGCGGTTCGATCTTATGGACAATATGGATATCAAATTACATACAGTTTTTTTGTGACGAATTTTTTTTATAAAACTTTAAAATTGTGCACGGAGTAGAAAAGTTAATAGTGTGCAAAGAAAAATAAATACTCATATGTAACCTTATTTAGAATTTAAAATATGCACGACGATACAATATAATATGTGTTGATTTATGGAAAATACATAATGAAAATATATATATGTAAGTACAATATAAATATAATGTGTGTTGATTTATGGAAAATACATAATGAAAATATATGTAAGAGTGAGTCTCACGTAGATCCAGGTGCATCATGTACTTATAATGTATTTTAGTATTATGCAACTTTTATACTGAAAAATGCAATTTATTTACAGTGAATCATACAATTATTTTTCCATATTATTAATTGCACAGTTCAGTGTAATCAAGTTGCATCTTTCAGTATAAAAAATTGAATCATTTCAAATTTTATTATGAGTGCATGGTATATTTAGATGCATACAAGACTTAGCCCATATATAATTATTCATATTACTATTATTTATTATTTAATAGAGAAATGTTGTATTTATTAAATAATTCAATTCCACTTTTGATTCATTTAGTACGTACACACCACGATTTTAAAATGCACTATAAATACACTGTATATCTTGATATACACTCACCCTAATATAAATATTTGAAAGAAAAAAGGGCACTTATTTCAATAAATAATCGCTATCTACCTATTGACATAATTATCATAATCATTTGAAACTTTTTTTTAAGATAATTAATTATAATAATTCTCTAAAATAATTAATTATAATAATTATTTCTATCAACGGGCACATGTCATCATCTTAGGTATATACACTCAGCACAAATAATTATATATAAAACACCCAATAATTTATGTGTGCTAGGCCTAAACCAAATTTTTTTTTCTTCAAAATAGTATAAATTCATGGCAAGCTTGGTCTTGTATGTATCTAGGTACACCCTACATTCATTCATATTGCATACATTCATTCATATTGCATTTTAGAATCGTACGATTCTTTATACTGAAAAATGTAACTTGTTTACATTAAATCGTGCAACTATTAATATGAAAAATAGTTTCACAGTTCAATGTAAATAAATTGCATTTTTCAGTATAACAAGTTGCACATTTTTTAAATGCTCTATAAGTACACGATGCACGTGGATGTGTATGAGACTCGCTCTAAATTCATTTTCCTATTATTCTAACACTTATTTGTATTTGCACATACATAGTTAATTTTGCACACTAGACACCAAAAAACAAGCCCTACCCCAATATAAATAAAATCGAAATATGAAAATGCTTCGTTCAGCCAATCTTCAATGAAAACTCCATGCCTACACGAAGGCAAAGTATAGCGTGAACAAGTTTTACGGTGAAACTGGTTAAGGAGTGTGACTTATATTACTAAAGTGTGTGACTTTTTACTGTAAAGTGTGCTACTTTTTACTATAAAGAGTATTACTCATAAAAGTGAAGGGTGTGACTTATATTGTAGCAAAGAGTGTCGTAGTGATAACTGAAGTGTGTGACTTATATTACTAAAGGGTGTGACTTATATTACTAAAGTGTATGTTTTTTAAAAAATTAACCAATTTCACGGTGAACAAGTTTCACAGCATACTAACTCCTACACGAAACCACCCAATTTTCTTCGCCTAACCCTTTATGTTTGCACGCGTATGTAGAAATCTATCGACTATCGTCAACGAATATAAAAAAAAAAATCAATTGTAAGCCCGTTTGGTTAGGATAATGAGAATGATTAAGTAATAAGGAAGAGTCATTCTCATTAATATTTTTTAAATAATTTTTTAATCAAATAGTATTAATAATATAATCATTAATCTCATAGTAATTGACGTCTAAATGATATTTATTATGATTCTCATTTTAAATTCATACAAAACGATCCTAAGTATAACACATCAAACACACAATTCTAATGCTTTTTTGAGGTTTTTCGGGGTTCAGTGACCCTGCTCCACAAAATCAAGCCTTACACACAAGCTAAGGCCGGCTAAACAAACCCCTGGATATACATAAATACCCTGATTTTTTTTATAGATAAATATATTTTTAATTATATCAAATGTCTGTAATACCCTTCTTTTTTCATATTTTTTTCTCACCATGTTCTTCCTCACCAAAAACTCTAGGGTTCGTTTCGAAGTTATTTGTCTCTTTTGATTCGGTACGAGTATCAATGTGTGATTTTTTTTTTATTATTATTATTTTGTATAGTAAAGTAACTTTATTGTAAGAACACTTTAGTCAAATCTAGAAGGACGATTACTTTTTTACAAACAACAATACAATATCTAATAATTTGATTTAGGGAAAGTGGCACATGAACCAATAAAGTTGTCATTGAAGGGTTCCCTCCAATTTCTGAATTTTCATTTAAAAAAAAAAAAATTCATCTAAAATCCGAGCTTTGTGCGTAGGAGGGGTAGGAGGTCTTAGAATTGAGCTAATTTTTCAAAATTTCAGAATTATCTTTTAATGAGAACAAAGCTGCCCTCGTCAATATCGAGGATGCATTTGCCCTCGTTAACACCGAGAGTTTGTAACTCCACTTGCTGAAATGAGAAAATTATCAAGGAATATTTGCCCTGGTTAATACTCTCGTTAAATCAATTTAACGTGGGGAGATAGTTTTTTCGTAGTGATACTATAGACAATATCAACTAACATCATAGTGCATATCAACTGATACTATATATAAATATTAAATAATACTATACAAAATGTGAATTTATACTATAACGTATATACCCTAATATTATAGTGCATATCAACTAATACTTAGGCGCAGCATCGCCTGTGCCATCGCACAAAGCCCCGTCTCCGACGATGGCCCCAGATTTTTATATATAAATTTATATATTTACTATATATTTTAATATGTCCTGTTCTTAACGTATACTGTCGCAAGAAGAGTTGGTTCTACATTTAATGGTTCTACATTTAGGCGCAAGGTTTTGCTGATTTGTGTCGTGGGGGATCGATTCTTTGCCCCCTCGACATTTCATATTTTCCAAATCCCTTAGTTGTGTTTATTTTAGGATTTAAGTGTGCGGAGCAAGTCAAACTCTTAGAATTTAGGGATTTAGAATTCTTGACAAATAGTTTATTTAGTCAAACTCTTAGAATTTAGGGATTTAGAATCCTTGACAAATAGTTTATTTTGGGATGTAAGTCTGCGGAGCAATTCAAGGTCTTAAATCTAGGGATTGAATCATTGATAAATAGTAAATATATGTGTTAGTTTTAAAGTTTGAGTAGTGTGAGATTTAATTTTATGTCAAATCAATATTTAATAGTAATTGATATTGTATTATTATATTATATAGAGAAGAGTAATAAAATGTATAAAGTGTGATATATAGAGAAGAGTAATACTCCCTCCGTCCCAACATTACTTGAACACTTGTCTTATTTGGACGTCCCAACATTACTTGAACACTCTTAAAATGGAAACAAATATAATATTAATACACTCACAACACCCTTATTTTATTCTACTCAAACCCACTAAAACCCACTTTACTTAGTTTGTGTGTCATTTTCAGTGTTCAAGTTATCTTGGACGGAGGGAGTAATATGTTTTATAGGTATTTGTAGGTGTAGATTGAATGTGAAATTTGAAAATCAGACTCTAAATATCAAACTCGTATAAAACAGGGAGCGTAAAATTTTAAATCCATCTGTGTGAATCTCAAAACAAACATAGAATATTATCTTTATTTTCTATTAATTTTTGTTATATTGATTATGCTTACTTTTTGTCATATTGATTATACGCTAATTTGGTGGCTTATTTGATGAGTTTGATATATAATATATTTTACTATACTATTTTTCATTTTATTTAAATTTATTATACAATATACAAAGGGTCCAAATTTTTTTGCAACTGACTCTTCAAATAGTTGGACAGGCCCTGCTAATACTATAGATAATATCAAATAATACTACATAACATGTGAATTTATATTATAGCTAATGTCATCTAGTACTATATTTTCAAACATCTAAGACTAGCTCGTGTCATCTGATACTATAGCTCATAATACATATAATACACATTAATTAAAGACAAGAACAAGTCAAATTCTACAAAAATACAATTAAATTGCACATTTAAAATTATACTTAAATTACACGATGCATGTAAGAATTTATCTTTAACTCAGAATGTACTTTTTCTTTTATCAATCAATATGATCAACTTATGTTGCTAGAAAGACACCACATGAGTTTTAGACTTTTAGTGGCCATCGAAAATGACTGCTGCTTAATGTCATTTTCCTTCGTAACATTTCATTGCCTCGGGTTCACTACAAAATAATACTGATTTAACGAGGGAATTCAAATAGGGGAAAAAAAATTTCGTTAATTACCGAGGGTTTTAACGAGGGTATAAATTAACGAGAGTCTTAACGAGGGTAAAATATTCCCGAGGGCGGTCCCCCTTGGCCAGATGGACCTGACAGATTCGCGAGGGCCTGACCCCCTCGGTAAATTATTGACTGAAATTAACGAGGGTGAGACAGCCCTCGGTAAAGCTATCAATTGTTTTACGAGGGGTATTGCCCTCGTCAAATTCAAGCGCCCAAATACACACTCAACACCCAACAAATTTAGTGAAATCATCGAAGGATGTTTTTGCCAGATCTGTAGGTCGAAGGAGATTCCTTTTCGGAGGCGGCGACGGTGGTTATCGAGGTGGAGAACGCCGCCGATGCGGTGGCGAAGGAGGTGGAGTGGGAGAGAAAATGTACAGAGTTGGCGGCGGCGTTAGTAGGGTGGTCGACGAAGGAAGAACCAGAGATTTTGAAATGGGATGGATTAGTGAATTTGAATGGACGAAGGAAAATTTAATTTGGAAATTAATTAGTGAATAAAATGAATTAATGCGGGTAAATTAAAATGAATTAATGCCGAGGTTTTGGCAGAATTATTTTTGTTGACTTTGGCGAGGGCAAGCGCCGTCAGATTTGGCGAGGGTCTGACTGTCCTCGTTAATTCTGACACAGTGTCAACCCTCGTTAAATCCCTTGTTATTTGATGAGGGCCCATTTTTCCCCTCGTTAATTGGTTAGCGACGAGCATTTTAAAGAGAAATTTTTTCCCTCGTTAAAACTCTCTAAACAGTATTCTCTCGTTAAAACCCTCTTTAAATTGCCACTATTTTGTGGTGGTTATTTTAAGATTAAAATTCAACTCCCAAAGATAAATTAAAAATTGAATTACTGATTTGGGTAGAGCTATCAGAACGGGTCGGTGGGACGAGTTGGTCCACAACCCACTTCAATCTACAGTTTGCGAGTTTTGGTGGGTCAACCCACTGTGGGCTTGGGTCGAAAATTACACTACGCAACCCAACCCAACCCAACCCATAGCGGATTGCGGGTTTAGCGGACTAGCCTGCGGGCTTTTTTTAATAAAATATTACTCCCTCCGTCTTGATTTTGATTATCCGTTTTCCATAAATAGCCGTCATAATTTTGTTTATCCATTTCCAAATAAGGCAATAAAGCAACATTCAATACTATTTAATACTATTATTTCTCTCCACCAAACTCATTTTACACCATTTAATACTATTATTTTCCTCCACCAAGCCCACTTTACACCATTTAATACTATTATCTCATACTTTTTCTCAATCTTCGTGTTTACTGTAAGTGGATAATCAAAAAAAGGACGGAGGGAGTAATTTTTTACATGTATTGTTTATGATAAACTTTAGAGTAGGTCTTTAGTGAAACTTATTAATATCATTAAATTTTTACTATTACACTCATAAACTAATATCATAATACATGTAAATTGAGATCATAACGTAATGCTAGAGGTATTAATTTATAAGAATAGTAGTATCATTTTATAAGTGTAATGATATTAATTTCATAATATGAACATGTTTCACATGAGAGTTTGTGTAAATTTTAAGCAGCATATGGACAATGTCTTGATGAATAATAGCAACAAACAAAATTTACAATAAATTAAAAGATTAACCAACAATATCCACAAAATAATCGTAATAAATAAAGCACATTTTATACGTTGTGTGCGTAAGTGAAAAATAAATTATTTTTTATATTTATATTTCTGTATTTTAATTAAATTAAATGATATTATTAAAAAAATTAATTCATTTTTTTAAAAAAAGGTCTACTTGCCAACCCAATCTAATCCGCCCAACCCACGGCCCATGCGGGCCAATCCAAATGGACCCAATTTTTGATGGAATCGTAAATATTTAACCCAATCCGCCCCATATATAGGAGGACTTGGCCCGACACTTTTTGACAGCTCTAGATTTGGGGATGGATTGAAAATTGAAACTGGGAGGGGAGAGAAAGGAAAATATAAAAGTATTAAAGGAAAGAATAGACAAAGAAGAAAAGAGAATCCGCTGGGCTTATACACCGACCCAATATTAAACCCGGATGGATACCCATGGGCCAAATAATGGTGTATGTATCTTGTTATGGTGCAAACGTTCATATAATACTCTGTCTTATGAAATTTGTACAAATTTCAAAGGAAAGTTTGTGTTGTGTATGAAAATTGAAGATAACTAACTTTTTTTTCAATAATAAAAGGATACAATTGTTGAAATTAGGATGTGTGTGGTAATTTTATTTTTTATATATTTTAAATGAGGTATAAATAATAAATAAGATTATGTATAATAAATTTCGAGGTTTGTTTAGCCGTGGATTTTGTTACGGGGATGTTTGAAAAAAAATTATAGCTTTGAAAAATTTATTAAAATTAATAATTATGATAAAAGTGATTAATATTATAAGTTGATAGTATTTGTAAATTTTTTTAAAGAAAGTTGATAGTGTTTACAAACAAAGTTAAAAGTATTTTAAAAAAATTAATAGCACTTCTTTAAAGCCTCTAACTCCTAGCTTTTTAGAGCTTATTTAATCTAATAAAAAAATACACTCAAAATTACTTCCGCACACAATTCTAAGAGATTATAATCACTTATAATTTTTTTGCAAACATCCCCTATCACATCTAAACTAAAAATTTGGGTTTTTTTGGTTCACCTTGATAGTACGAGATTTGAGTTCATAATACAATCCCGCGTTTGACCTCTGAAAAATAACCTACCAAAAAACAAAGCCCTTGAAGAAGTTCCACTACTCATATAACATGCATATATTGGAAATTGCTAAATCCCTCATTTTATATACTAGTAAGTTGTATACATAAGTATATAGTATAATTACAAAAAATTAAGCCCTTATTCTGGGCCCTGAGTTCTTTTGACTCTTTTGACCCAAGAGAGGACCGGGACTGTTTAGAAGAGTCTCCCAACACTGAAAAACTCAAGCAACAGGAAAAAGTGAAATTGTATATGATGACTATCACACGACATAGAGTATTTCTTTCAACATCTCCACTAAAATATGGTTCATACACGTGCATTAGATTTGCAACATACCAATTGTTAGTTTTAGAGACTTTACTGCAAACTAGTGGATTAAATGTAAAAGTGTTCATACAGGAAAAATGTCATTGCAAAAATGGTACTTTTGTTAACAATAGTAGTCTTTTTTATTTTTGTATAAAAAAGTGTAAAAATTGATTCTTGTGCAATCAGTTTTGTGATTAAAATACACATAAAAGGACAGTTTTCGAGCATGGTAACAAAAATACAATGAAAAAAATTCTCCATTTTTGCATTTTACAAACTAGTATTTTCACAATCTTATTAATAATGCCACTATACCACGATAAAACGGATGAAAGGTAGTCTTTTTTAAGGAAATATATAGTACTCTCCCTCCGTCCCGTGATTACTGTAACACTTGTTTTATTTGAACGTCCCAACATTATGATGTGAACGAGGGTTTTTGGACCCAATAATACGTGTAAGATTATATGGCAAGTAATTGTCCTACTTTTGCAACTAAAGTTAGTGAGCAAGATTTCTCTTTTTGATAAATTTATCTGTCATGGAACGTTGTCGAATAATCTCTATACAATTAACTGTGCACACCACTCACGAAATGCATCCTATAACACATCAACTGTTTCCGAGAAAAGAAAACGTTCATCAGACGTGAACGAGACACTTCTTTGGCATCTAAGATTGAGTCATATAAATCCAAAGAGGATCCAAAGGTTGGTGAAAGACGGTTCACTGGAGCTTCTCCAAGTTGAACCGATTCCAACCTGCGAATCATGTTTGGAGGGTAAAATAACCAATAGGACATTTGGAGCCAAGGGGAATAGGGCCAAAGAAGTGTTAGAGATCGTTCACACAGATGTATGTGGTCCAATGTCAACCAAAGCAAGAGGAGGTTATGAGTATTTTGTCACCTTTATTGATGATTACTCAAGGTACGGTTACATTTTCCTTATTGAAATAAGATCAAACAGATGCAAAAGTGTGAATGAAGGGGAGAGCATATTCGAATTGCAATCGATCTTGAACGAAAAAGTAATCGCTTCTATAGTCAACGAGCACCTCCAAGCCTTGACCATCAGAAAACTTGTAAATCAAAAGTTGACCAGGTACATGAAATAGAAACGTTGAACCCTCCATCCTCTGTTCCCTAATCATACCAAACAATTCGACTTTGCTAGTGTCAAAATCAAGTTGAGCCTTTTTGCAGATTACCCATTTATCGTCAATCATCTCACCTACACGGAAGCAACGCTTGTTATCCTCATGAAAATGCTCCAGTTGATGGATGTTTAAATGTTCATTTGACTCAAACATGTAATTTCTGTAGGCTACTATTTCTGGAATTCGAAGTAAATTAGGACTAGTGTGACGGGTGTCGTCTAGTCTTAAGGAACATGTGATCAAGTTATGGAGTAGAATGCTGAATCCGAGAGCATCTCTGCTTAAAGGGAAATCTCTGCCGTGGCTCCATTGTTGAGTAGCGGAATCATAAACGGAGAAGCCCGGGATGGCACTAGTAGTCATCACAAGTTTATAGTATTCCGATTTTGAAGGCTCAAATATTAAGCAAATTTTAAGTGGACGATACCCGTCTAGATGAATCAATCTATACTGTTTGGTTGTTGGATTGAAGACAACGTAATCGTCTCCGGGATTTTTCAAGCTTAAAAGCAGCAGACCGTTCATAGATTGCAATATTTTCACGCTTTTGTGTTTGATTAATGGGCCACTGAGGCTAAATCGAACTAACTTTTTGACGGTGGGATGACAGATGAAAAAATGTGGGCTTCCATGGATGTCAACAAGTATGAACGAGTGTTGAGTATCCGCCATCCGTCCACAATGGTTTTGAATGTGGAGACGAGTAAATGACTCGCCGGAGATGAGAAATAACCAGTGTTTACTCACCGATTTGAATCTAACTACTGACTTTGTAGGCAACAAAACAAGGATTTCTGTCAGCAAATCGTCATTGCCGCCTATTGAACAACTTCCTGCGGAGGAACAAACCCTTTTCTTTCTCCAAGCCATCCTCTCTCCAAAACCAAAACTATTCTTTTATAAAATCTGTAATTTTGTTTTTTTGGTTATGAATGGCATGAGTTTTATTTTCACGATATTCGATTTTATATACCTAAGGTCCTAGACCGCCTCAAAGTCTTTTAGATTTAGATTTGACATATATCTGGAATTTACAAGATTTTACCAAAAGATATTGGGAGGATCCGATCTATACCACTTCCGTTTGTATGTTTATTAGATAAGTAAATAGTATATATATATATTTCCCAGTCAGTTCTTTATTTTTAAAATTATATAAAATGAGTGGGGCTTATGTACACTCAAGTGCACGGTACACTTATAGTTCATTTTAAAGCGTACAACTTGTTATTTTAAAAAGTATAATTTATTTATACGGAAGCATCTAACTATTAATATAAAAAAATAATTACTCTAATATAAATAAATTGTAATTTTTAATATAATAAATTATATAAATTTAAAATAAATTCTGAGTGAACAATGTACGGGATATTGCAGACCTTATCACCTAGAATTTATTATACCAAAATCACGGTACTAGGGAAGTGGGTCGAATAGCTAATAGAAAATAAATATTTATTAGAAATTGAGGGGTTGCAGGGTTGAAAGTTGAAAAATGTTGGAAATAAGAAAAAAGATTATCATTATATAAAAAATATGTATATATTATACTATTACATTTATGCGATATGATGCAGAGGTGGATGTACATATGAGTCGACACTTAAAAAAAAAAATAGAGGGTTCCTACGGGATATTTAAAAAAATAGATGATTGATTAGAGAATATTTCAATTTGTCTAGATATTTTTATTCATAGGTTATTTGCCTACAGAATGTAATTAGTAGGTAAATTTATTTATAAGTCCTTTCTAAATCACAAACATAATTGCCTACAAAAATGTAAGTTGCCTAGAAAATTATCTTTTGTAGTTAATTAATTTGCCTACGAAAATTAGGAATATGTAGGTAGTTTCATAGTAGGTAATTTGGTTGCCTAGGAAATGATTTTGTGTAGGTAACTTTTCATAGATTTTTCTAAAAATTGGTAGGCAAATCTTAGGCAATAGTCACTTTCAAGTTTTATATGCATAAGATTAGAATCATTCAATTTATTATGAGGCACTCTTGCGTGAGACGGTCTCATGTATGAGACGGGTCTCACACCTGACCCATTTTCGCCCGAGCTAACCCGTAGTATATTAACATGGTAAAAATCCTGTTATGCCCTTTACGAGCTGAAAAATGAAAACTACGGCAACGAGAGAGTAGCGTAGAAAAGATAATTGGGAATTTGTATAAAGCTGTTCGGAAAGCTTTCTTCTTGCCAACAAACTAAGATTGCAGCCACGGTGATTTGAATCAATAATTTGTGGTTGTGAATTAAAACATCTTATGAATCAAACGATTTCAACTTCAATTACAATTGGAATTTATTTCATTTTATCATGATTATGAGTTGAATTTCAATTATCCATTTGTTGTTAGTTTTAATTTTCGCCATAGGTTTTTTTAAGTAGAAACTAAATACCCCAAATTACATATGTTAGATTCTCGACTTGTATTTGTGTTATTTCACATGGCAGAAATATGTAAATTGCTGATGTGATTGTTCACTTTAGGGGAGCTAATGTCAAGTTGAAATATGAGATTGTTTTTGTTAGAGCAAGTAATGATTCTGCGTGCTTGACCGCTAAACCAGTGCAAAATCTGGCAGTTAATTGTTGCAGATTAATCTCTTATTATGTTACAAGAGTATTAAACATCCCAAGAGCGGTATCAAATATTTTGTCAGTATTAGAACCAAATGAAATTGATTTAATCACTCTTTTTTATTGTAAGTATTATATGTTAGGTATCAGAACATATCTAAAGATATATAAATCATATTTTTCCAACTAATATCATTCAGTTGTATGAAGCAATACTATTTGCTTGTAACACTTTTACTCATTACTTAAAGATACTTCTCATTTGTGTTAAAAAAAAACACTTCTCACTTGTATATAAGAGAGTATTTATTTTCATTTTAACTCATTATGTTGAGTTCCCATTTCAGTTATAACAATTCGATAACTTTTCCCTCAATTTGTTCAATAGTCATCTTCCAAATATTGTAAGTATAAGTTTATTTGAATATGGTCAGGAGTATCCACTTTTTGATCAAGGGTATCAATTATCTAATTACAAGTATCAGATTCATATATGTTTATCAAAAATATAAATGACCTAATAGCTTTCAACTAAAATAAAAATTTCAAGCCAGTGATTCAAATTCCGACAAAAAAAACGAATCATTCATATTTCAAATATCTGGTCACGACTGTTTATAAAAATCTGGTCATGACTGTTTATAAAAAAAAATGGGTCATTCATATTTCAAATATCCAATATTAACAATTTGATCAAAAGTATCAAATGTCGATTTAGGTGTATCAAGTTCATTATATGTTTATCAAAAGTGAACAATTGTTAAGTTATTCACATTCATGCGAAAACAAGTATAAAATTATTTCAGTGATTCATACTTCCTACGAAAAACAATATGAAATTGTTTCAATGATTCATATTTCGAGTATCTGGTCAAAAATCACTTATATATGTTACAAGGTATTAGAGTATCAAAAAAGCTGTCAGGAGTATCAAATATTTTGTAAGGAGTATCAGAATTAAAATATTATTTTAGTGATTTGTTTCGTACTGTAGGTATCAATTTATAAAAATCTAGTCAGGCGTATCAACAATTTGATCGGAAGTATCAAATATCTAATCAGGTGTATCAGGTTCATAAACTCTTATCAAAAGTACAAAAAATTATACATGTTTCAGTTATTCATATTTCTTACTAAAAACAATATGACATTGTTTCAGTGATTCATATTTCCTATGAAAATATAATATGGAATTGTTTCAATGTTTCATAATTTGAACATCTGGTCAAGAATATATTATGGTGCGGAGGAGTAGAGTATCAAGAATCCCATCAAGAGTATCATATATCTTGTCAGGAGTATCACAACCTTAAATTATTTTAATAATTTATTTTGTACTACAATTATCAATTTATAATAATCAGGTAAAAAGTATCAACTATTTGGTCAGAAGCATCAAATATCTGGTCAGGTGTATCTGGCTCATATACGCTTATCAAAAGTATAAAAATTTATACAACTATTCCAATTATTCATATTTCCTACGAAAAATAATATGTAATTTTTTTAGCGGTTCATATTTTGAATATCTAGTCAAGAATCTCTTAATAGGTTACAGAGAATTAGATTATCAATAATCCATTCAGGAATATTAAATATGTAGCCAAAAGTATCAGACTCAAATAAAATTTCAAAAGATATTACAATTAATTACAACATATCAAAGACACTTCCCTACTAAGTTGCATTCTCGAATTAGAGTTGTTGCTTTCAATCTAAAAGTGGCATGCCATATATATTAATCACTATTGAGGAAAAAAAAGACTACTAGTTCCGAATAGTGTCTAAGGTGCTCCCCTCACTGCTCAAGAATAAAACAAGGCAGATGCCATGAGTTGGATCTCCTCCACTTCACCAGGACTCCATCTTCTTTCTTAATGATCTTCTTTATTGCAAGTACATTGTTGGTCCCGGTGCAAACGAGTCTTACACGTGTATGAGGGGGGGAATACACGTGTTCAGTGTTTTTAAAACTTTTTCTTACTGAGGTCAGCTTGGGTCAGATAATCCTGAAGATTAGGTTCGAGAAGCACAAATCGCTCTCGAGTCAAAGTTCATCGAGACAAAGATCCCGAAATCGCTTTCGAAACCTCGAGATAATCCCAACCGAGTCCCGAAGAAGTCGAGAGATCCCGAGTTGCTTGGATCGAGATAACTAACTTATCAACCCTCGAAGAAATACGTTCGGTTTGGTAACTATCATCTGTTCTAAATACTCGTCTATGCGGAATGGTTTGGCCCTTAGTTTATACTGTTTTAAGCTTTGCGTAAAAACCTTCCTTTATGAAATAGTGATTAGTCATGATTCACTTATGCAACTTCAAAAGGATTGATTCCAACCGAATATCGATTGAAAAATATGCTTTCAAAATCAAGTCAATGCAAATGATATAAGCACAGATAAGGAAAGCAATAAAGAACACAACAATTATAGTGGTTCAGAGACTCAAGCTCCTACGTCCACTCTCTCCGACTCTTGAGAGAAATTCACTATCAACAATGAGCTTTTTTCGACTACCTCGTGGTTTTTACTTTACTCAACTTCGCCCTGAGTTTTACATTTACTCCACGAGGTTTACTTACTCAACCCGACCTTGAGCTTTACGACTACCTCCGTAGTTTACTTACTCAATCACACACAAGCTTTTCGGACTACCCCCAGAGCTTACTAACTTCTCCTCTAGAGTTTTCTCGACTACTCCGCCAGAGTTTACTAACTCTTTACAACACTTCTCACCAACAAACACACTCCAACTACCTTCACAAGGGTTTGGGGTTTCTTGGTTGGTTTCCAACTAGGATGAGATATCCTTTACAATGAAGCACAATGCAAAGGGTTAGGATATCTCGACTAAGCTTTGGATAATTCTTATCAAGCTAGGCTTAGATAGTGAGCTCTCTTCAATATTGAAGCACTTGGGAAATTCTAAGTTTTTCGAGTGCTTTTAACTTTTACAAGAATAGGCTTGAGCTCTTAAGTTATGTATAAATTTCCGTAACCTTACAATGTAGAGGGTCACCAAGATTTATAGGCATACACCAAGGTCACTCTTGAAAACTATCCGTTGGAGAGACAAAACCGTGAGCTTCCTTTGTGGTGTGTGAAACGGCTATATTTAGGGTTTGAAACTCCCTAACACTTTCTAGGCAATAACCTTCCATGTAGCCCGGTCTTCACTTTTTGCGATCGAACTTTTGTACATCCGACATCCTTTTTCAGAGACACATCAATTGTCGATGTCGGTATGGTACGATGTTGTCTTTCTTTTTTGACTTTTGTCTCCAGGTTAAAGGTAGACACCTTCAACGGCTCTTTTTTGGTTACAAACTCGAAGTTTGATATAACCTTAACAACACTTCGACTTAGTTCCTTTTATCTCATTTGAATGTCTTGGCGGATATCTATCTTTCTAAGGAATCGCGATCTTCCGATTATTGCATCCTTCGATAGATATATTCAAATTACTCGGAACATTCGGGTTCATCTTGAGCATTCAAGACATTACCGATTCTTCATAATTCTTGTGCCTTCATATTCTTGATCTTCGATTTCTTAGTCTTGATCTTTGTGTCTTCGTAGTCTTACGAGTCTTGAGGTCTTCTGAGTCTTGAGGTCTTCTCGAATCTTTGTAGTTTATAATTGACCGATGTCTTTGAGTCTTCTCCGAGTCTTGATTTACTCAAGATCCTCTTGTGTTTTTAGTAACTATCCTGAACTATATCTGCTGACTATACATTCTGCAGATAACATCCTGAATATTCTAAAACTGAATCCTGACTCAACTTATCAAGATCATTCTGAACATGTCATACTCAGGGGTTTTGGGATCTAATCAAAATCATAAATCTTTATTAAAATTCATCTCCCAACAATTTCCCTTTTTGATGATGCCAAAAACCTATCTTGTTACAAAACAAATAACCTATACTCAGGTTTCAGTTTATCCTATTTCAAGATTGATTGTCTCCTAACAATTTCTTAAAACAGAGAATCTCTCAACAATTTCAGAGTTTCTCAATAGTTTAATCATTCAGCAATTTCTTCAGTAATGAATCTCTTTAACTAGTTCATTACCAAATGCTTTAACCAATTTCTCCCTTATCAATCATACAATCAGTTCAGAGACATTCATTCAGGCATATCAAAATAGAATACATGTAAATAAGATAATGAGATATTATCTTTTGAGCATAATGATAAATCTTCATTGATGATTGGTATCCCGTTACATATTACAATGAGTTTATCAACAAAATCAAAAAGACAAAATATAAAGATTACAAAATCTTCTGAGTCTTCAGTCTCCAGTCTTCTGATTTTGGCTCTTCAGTCTTCTGCTCTTCAGTTTGCTTCATTCTCAACTTCATCAGCGGGCACCTCCAGGTCAAACATTCCGAAAAATCTCTTCTTGACTCATTTCTTTCCTTGATGATGTCCGAATCTGTTTCTGTTAAACCCAACTCGACCAAAGATATTGAAAGCAATCTCTTGAGTAATGGCCTTCTCATTCACCAAGCCATTTTCAAGTTTTGGAGGTGGATAGGAATATGGACCCGGGGGCTACTATCTGTACCTCTCCTTCATCCGCAGTTAATCCACTCTGTAGATACTTTGGATAGAAGATAAGAAGGTATTCAATGAAAAAGCTTCATTACGATCCGAGCTTTCCCTCTCCATTCCCTCGAGAACATCATAATTGAACCGGAAGGTCCTCTTGACTTCTTCCCACATATCGTTGAGTTTGATAGGCATCCATTTATCAACGTGGGGCCACTTTAGTGTTTTTTGATGTTCCTTTCCTCTTGCTCGCAAACTTCCCCGAAATCACTCCTTCGCTTCGCTCTTCGCTCTATCTTCTTTACGATCACAGACGTTCTCGAGACCGGCGGCTTTTCTTAGCTTGTTCTTCTTGGAGTGTCTTGAGCATTTCTCGTGTTGAAGACTTTCTTCCGAGGTTGAGACTCAGATTCCACCGGGTTGTTCTTTTTTCTTCATCATCCGAGAATCGCTCTGGATTGGCTTAGAAGCCTTTGACGTTTGCTTTCAGGTTGAACAACGCCCCAGGCTTTTCTCTTCATAAAGAAATAGTTGACTGGCTTGTTCCAACCTTTGCTCTAGCAGCACTTAGTTTCTCTCTTGCAACATCAAACATAGCTTGCTTTCGAAAACTTCGAGTGTAGATAGGCTTTTCTACCCGGCGAACTTCAACTTCTCGGTCGCTCCGACCTCTTTAAAGGTTTTTGCTAGATTATACATTTCAAAGATCTTTTCTCGAGCCTTCTTCTCCAAAGTACGTGCCATGAACTATCCGAGATCTTGACTTCCTTTTCCCCCTTCTTGCACCGTAATTTGGAAGAAGCACGGAGAGTCTTTGTCCATGTGTGATATTGCTCTTTGCTTACACAACGAACTTCTCACCGCTATCTGATCTTGTTCGTCTTCCAAATTTCCTTAGATGGTTCTTGGCCACGAAAATTCTTGAGATAAGTGGGCAAACCGCCGAAGAGTGCTTCTTTGAACATCTTCATCATCTTGGTCATGAGCATTGAGCTCATTTCCTCAACAAAGCAGACTTGATTAGCACCTCATTCTTTTCTACCGGTTTCACCTCTAGAAATCGAACTTTCCCAGTGTTTTACCTTCATTCATCACTTAACTTCGGCCCTTTTTTGACTCCTCCAAACTTCTCATTTAGCTTTCCTTCCATGGAGGTCATCCCGGGTGGTTAGAGTGTTTTGAATTTGCACCGTTACGAAGAGTGACTAAGACCGGTCCATCTTTTGAGCTTGATTGGCAACATTTCTTCCATCTCGAGCAATCTTGATCATCATTGGCTCAACCTTCTCAAGTTTCTCTATCGGAGAAGTGAGATCAATCTCGAGAATCTTCTGTACCTCCTGTGTTGTCTCGATCATCTTGAGCTCGGCTTCATTCCGAGCTCCATCTCTCAATTGCGCCTCGATCACCAAGAGTACTATCAACATTCGATGTTGACTAGATCCAGTTGATCGACAACAAAAGTCTCTTTTTCAATCTGAGATAACTTCAACATCTCCTGTTGGTCCCCATCTCCATCTTGAGATTTGTCTCCCGTGCTTGGGGCACCAACCTCGGTTACTCTCCTCTCGACCAACTTCCTCTCTAACCAAATCATCAAAATCGGAGTTTTTCATCCCGAGCTTTGTCCTTCCGAACCCCGAGAAGTCGGTCAAAAGGTTGTCTCCACATTCCACCATCTTCCCCTAAAAGCAAAGAATATCAAGCATCTCGAGAAGAGTCGATTGAGGATAAATCTGATTGTCCTTAATCAAGAAAATATCTTCTGGATCGACGATATGAAATTTGAGCTCGAGAATATCAGTCAAGTATGAACGCTTCCCTTGCTCCCTCCACTTCGCGCCTTTTCGCTTTCTTCCATCTCGGGCTCTCGGTTCATTTGAAGTTTACGCTAAGGGATCAAGAAGTAGATCACTCAGGAGCTCATCAAGACTATTCTGCTCCTGAGTCTCAGCAGCATCTGAAGTTTGTGCGGTCAGGTTCTCAGTTTGTATCTGTGTGGGTTCTGAGGCCTGAACTGGTATATCCTCAGTTTGAGTCCGAAGCTCGCCCGCCACCGAGCTTGCACATCTTCGGATCGACTCGAGTGGCTCTTTCAATCGAGCCTTCACACCCGAGGTAGGCATCTCGAGGTCTCGAGCTCCTTTGAAAATTTCTGAGAAGTTTTATCTCAGACTTGGCGATGTCTCGAAAGCACCTAAGAAAAGACACCTCCCCCGATCGATCCTCAGGTCCTGGAGATAACCTGAGCCAACACTTGTAATGGTGAACTCTGAGCAGTTTGGCCCTCAGGTTGAATCTCTTCAGAATCACTTCCATCTTCATCGGTGAGAACCACCAATCTTCTGCGTTTTGGAGCAAGATTCTTCTGTTTCATCATTTTTGCTCCTGCTCCATCTTTGCCTCCAACAACATCTTCCCCTAGTTTGTTGGGTCTCTTTTCGAAAAGCGCAAGGTGATTCTACCTTCTTTTCTCTCTTCCCGATAACTTTCTTCCTTGCAGACTTTGGTTTTAAGGAGAATTTTGGATTTAGGAAATGGGGTCGAATTGGCGAAGATATCCTCCTCCTCTCTCGCACATCTCCAAAATGTAAGCAATTTTGGTGGCATGGTGGATCTTGCCTTTGATTGAGATCGCCTGGCAATCTTCCTCAAAACTTTGGTGCCCCACTCACCGTTATGGATCGAGAATTTCACCATTTGAAATCGTGGTGGGTTTATCGCCACCATCAACTGAAGTTTGAGTACTTATCTGCTCAAAACTCCCAAAGACTCATGATGCACTTGCTCACAATATCCATCAACACACGATATTGTGGCTTCAGGTGCCTTTTATGCAATGTCGCCTCAAACTTAACAGGATTCTCAGCAATCCTATCTAAGTACTCCTGCTCTCTTCCTGACATATACATCGTAGGATCCTCTCCTCTATCACAGAGCTCAAAAACATCATTCAGATTTTTCGAACAATATACAGATCCCTCTCAAAATCGACGTATTTGGATGACTGCTCTAAGTGTGATCTGATTAACTTAGAATGCATCTGACCCTCTTCATCTATCTTCAAATTCTGATGAATTGATTACCTCTTTTCGCAAACTCACAGTGCAGTCGGTTTTGACTAGTTGAAGTGAGTTTAGCTTGATCGAATCATATCGCAGAGCCTCCTCTTCGGCTTTGAGTTGGTTGTGCTTCGAGGTGAGACAACGAACTTCATACCACGGCTTGTTGGTTTCGGCTAATCTCTCGAACAGGGTTGGAGCCATTTTAGAGTTTGATTGAAGAAGAGAAACTTTAGGGTTTGGAGATTTTCTGGGCAAAGGGAATTTTTAATTGCAGAGGATTTGAGAATGAAGGGTTTGATAAAAATTTTGGCTTGAATGGCTGATTGGGGTTTATATAGCCTTGAGATCGTGGGGAATCGTGTTGGTTAGGTGAGTAACAACGGTTGAGATTAATCTCCATTAATCGGGTATATGAACCGACGATCTCCTAAAAAGTAAGCCGCCAAAACATCCTCATTGGTCATTAATGTAGCGAGCATTAAATGACTATTGACCTTCTTCGAATTTAAAACGATCCCGCCCAAAAAAAACATTCCTCGGTGTTTTTATATTTATTATAATGATTACCGAATTTACTTGAAAGCAATAAATGGATCGCATGAGTCATTATTCTTCGCACCAATTTCCCTCTATCGGTCTTATTTAAAATTGATCTTGATAAAATGTCGATAATAATCGAAGTATTGAATTGGTTCAAGATGCTCTCGAAGTTTTTACGAGATTCGATTCGAGATTTCCATTTTATCTCGAGTTTCTCGGAAGGATTACGAAAAAATTCATGCATCCGAAAACCTTCAATTTTTCGATTTTATTCTATACACCGTTCTAAAGATCCCTAATTCAACCGAAAAGTTCTTGAAATCTTGATTCCGCCAAAGGTTTAGTCAAGATATCGGCTCTCTCCGCTTATCGGTATGAATTTTCTCCATCCTTATGTCCTTCTTTCTCGACATGATCTCCGATGAAGTGATGTCGATATCCACATGCTTGCATCCGTGTGCAATAATCGGGTTTTGTGAAATAGCAATGGCACTATTATTGTCACAAAATATTGGTACTTCATTAGCTACAACTTTATAATCCCTCAATTGTTGTCCGAGCCAAAGAATGCGTGCCTGCCTTCCTCGCACCATATATTCAAATATTTACTTGAGGTACTTGTTGCTACTTGAGGTCTGCTTCTTCGAAAACCAAGATATCAAATTTTCCTAGAAATTGACAAGTTCCTCGAAGTGGACTTCTGTCACACTCTGCATCCTCCATAATCGAAGATCTCGAGTAACCACTTAACTCTAGGTTATCATCACCGATACCATAATCCTCTATTCACCGTGCCCTTAAGATATTTCAAGATCTTTTTGGCGATCCATGTGACTAAATTTCAGGATTAGCTTGGTATCTTACACATCCCAACAACAAATGTTATATCCGGCCTACTTGTCGTGAGATAGAGCAATGATCCAATGATTCCTCTATAATCGTATGACTTATTGATTTGCCTTCGAATCGATCCATCTTGTAGTTAGTATTCATGGGAATTCTAATCGTATTGCAATCTCAGACACCATATTTGCAATCGATCTCTCGTGTACTTTGCACTCGTTGATGAATATTTCTTCCTTTGATTGTTTCACTTGAAGTCCTAGAAAGAAATTCATCTCTCCCATCATTGACATCTCAAACTTGCCTTTCATCGGTGTTGAAAACTTTTCACACAAACCGATGGTTTGAGATCCAAAAATGATGTCATCAACATATATCTGAACTAGTAAGATATCTTCCCCATCCTCTATCCTGAACAGAGTTCTATCAACAGTTCCTTTGACAAAACCATGGTCAGTAAGAAACTGAGAAAGAGTATCATACCATGCTCGGGTGCTTCTTTAAGACCATACAAAGCTTTTCTTACCACAAAACTTGGTCATTCTGCTTGAAACCGGGAGGTTGTTCCACATAAACCTCTTCTTTAAAACACGCCGTTCGAAAATGCACTTTTCACATCCATCCGATGGATCGAACTTCATGTGGGCAAATATATGCAAGAAACAATCTGATGGCTTCTAGTCTTGCAACAGTTCAAAGGTTTCATCATAATCCAAGCCTTCTTCGGGAATAACCTTGTGCAACTAGCCTTGCCTTGTTTCTCACAATGTTGTTGTTTTCATCTCTTTTGTTCTTGAAAACCCACTTGGTTCCAATGACATTGTGCCTTTCTGGTCTATCTACTAGCTCCCATACTTCATTCCTCGAGAATTGATTCAAATTTCATCTTGCATGGCAAAGAATCCAAATGAGAATCTTGTAGAGCTTCACCAATCTCAGTAGGTTCTTTCTCTGATAGGAAGCAACAGAATAGTGCACTCTCTCCATGGAACCTTCTAGTCTTAACACCTTCAGTTAGATCACCCACAATCTGGCTTGTAGGATGGCTATCTAACCATTTCCTTCTTGATGTTCCCCCTTCAATGGTATCCTCAACATTTGAAATGTTAGGTTCGATTAAATCAAGAAACTCGAGGAACAACAAAACAGGGAGAAAGAGAATCATCTTCCTCGGGAAATTTTATTCGAAACATTGTCGGAGACATTTGTTCCCCTTTGGTTGATAGATTCGAAAATTGCCTCAATTTGTGACCACATCTTCATTGGCATTACGTGCACTGAGTTTGAACCGTGTCTGCTCAGATTGGTCACCTTTGAGGTGTTGGTTTTCCGGGTCTCACCATCCCGATTTCCATCCCGAACTTTTTATCGAGTCCGAGTCACTCCAATCATAGATAGTGACCGACTTCTTTTTTTCGATTCAGCCGGATGATTTATCTTTCGCTTTTAGTGCTTAATCTGGTGATCCTCTTTTGTCGGTTCATTTGCATCATGTTCCCGCTTCTTCCGAACACAAACAGATTCATCAAAAACAACATGAGGTGTTTCCTCCACAATAAGAGTTTTACAAATGTAAACTCTAAAGCTTTTTGACTTGAGAATATCCTAAGAATATTCCTTCATCGGCTTTACTATCAAATGTTTTCAACTGATCTTTACCATTATTGTGTATGAAACACTTGCAAACCAAACACACGAAAGAAAGAAAAAAACAAGAGGCTTCCTTTCATTCCAAAGCTCAAAAGGCGTTTTACCTTGACTTTTTTGTCAAGATGGATCTATTCTCGAGAGTAGCATGCAAAGTTGATGACTTGAAATTTCAAAATCTTTTAGGAATATCGACTTCAAATTATCATTGTCCTTCGCAAACTTCTTTTTCGAGTTACATTCCTTCTTTCAAAGAACACCATTTTGTTGAGGGGTCCTTGCCGTGATGTTTCATGTAGAATTCCATTTGTTTGCATAATAATCGAAATGATATGATTTATAAACTCGGTTCCTTTGTCGATCCGATTTTGACCACACTCGAGATTTTTCTCATTCTTGAGCCTTTTTCAATGAATTTCAGCAGCTTTTATCTCGAGTCTCTTTTCTTCTTGAAAAAGAATATGACCCAAGTATATCTTGAGTAGTCATCAACTACTACCAATGTGTATTTCATCATTAGTGCTCACAGTGTTATAGGACCAAACAGATCCATATGCAAAAGTCAAGTATTCTCTCAAGAGAAACTTCTACTTTGCTTTTAAATGATGCTTTGACTTGTTTTCCTTTCAACACACATCACAAATGTGTTCCTTCTTGAACACTTCATTAGGCAACCCTCTCACAAGAGCTAATCTTGCAAGCTTGTTCGGGGTTTTGAAGTTTAGGTGATTCATTCTTTTATGCCATAACCAACTGGTATCTGTGGAACTTTTAAGAATTAAACATGTATCTTTAGGAGTTGAACTCCAATCGACCAAGATACACATTCCCTTTTCTTGTACCAATCGAGAATACTTTTACGATGTATCATCTTTCACAAAGCATAAGTTCTTGGAGAACTCAACATTGAAACCCTTATCACGTAATCATGGCTAATTGACACAAAGTTATGCTTCAATCCGGATACATATGAAACACCATGGATATGAATCGAGTCGACTTCCAAAGTTCCATATCCTTCATCGGCCCCTCGAGTTATCTCCAAAAAGTGATCTCGGCCTCTTTTGTTCAACATAGTCACCGAGCATCTTCTTGAATCCTCATCATATGTCTTGAGCATCCGCCGCAAGATACCATACATCGAGAGCTTTTTCATCTCTCGCTCATCGGTGCCATGTGATCTTTCATCGCCTTAGTGCCTGGTTTTCCTCGCGAAAAAAATGATCAATTCTTAGGTACCCATTTTGTGTAGGGTCCTACAAGGTTAACAGATACCTTTGAATCCAAATCTGCGACAACTCTAATCACTTTAGAGTGGCTAATTTGTCTTCCATAAACATCAACATATACATCCACTACTCTGGGTGCCTTAGCGTTTTCAGATATATGTCTTAGCTTTTAGCATGAACATGTGCCTTAGAGTTCTTCTTTGTTCAGCCTTACGCTCAGATGCTTAGGCTTTTTGTCTTGACCGTCTAAATCTTTGATGACTCGGGTTGGATAACCTTTACCCTTAGTCAAGTGAGGTTCAGGTTATGCATCTTTGAAATCTGGTCTTTTCAAAGATCTCGAGGACTTCGGTCTCTTCATTGAGAATGTCTCTGAAAGTGTTTCTCATCCGAGGATTCCTCCGATGGTTCAAATGGAGCCTTTCGTGTTTGCATTCTTAGCTGAGGCTTTGAAGTACTTGCTCGAAACTTTCCAATCGACCGCCGAGTTTTTCTTGCCTTCACCCGAGGTTTGGGCTTTCTAACGATCATTCAGGTTTCTTGAGACCATAGGTCCTTTTTCCCTTGTCTACAACCTTGGGCATTTCTTGGTTTGAAGTGTAGGTGCCATTGGTTTTTACAAAGATAGTCTTCTTGCTACTTGACGCAACATTTAGATGACCTTGTGAGGTTCCCCCTGGAATATATCCCAATCAGATTTTATAGTTTCAGATCTCTCTGGTAACTCTCAATTTCATCTATTACATTAGATGCATTATTCAATAGAGTTAACTTCTTCGCACTATCCTCATCCTCACACCAGAGTTTTATGCTTCTCGAGAGGGTCATTGAACTCGCCCGATTAAGTCAATCTCTTGATGGATTTCTCTAGCTTTTCGCCAGGGACACTATCAACTTCTCTTTCTCTCGAGAGTTGTACTTTCGAACATCCATTCATCGGTTAGCTCCCATTAATTGAAAGTGACTTCGATATTGCTAGAGTTTTTTCCATTTTAGATTTTCAAATTTTCGATTCTTATTCTCCGCTCTTGAGTTTGATTTAGCGTCCTTGCAAAACAAAGATAATCCTTCATCGATTCTCGAAAAGAATCCATCGAAGTCAAAATGACTTTTTCGGTGGAACTTGAAAACTCTTGTGCTTAGTAGGAGCAACAACAGAAAAGAAGAGTTTACCTCCCTCAATGGCCATCGATGGTCATGTCATCACTTTCACCATCCGAGAATATCTCATCCAAGAGCTAGATCCTCCTCGTAGTGTTCTTCTTCTCGCAATCATGGCCTTTTTGCTTGAGAACTTCGGTCTCTTATAGCTTGCCTTTCTCTTCTCTCCTTAGCACTCAAATCAGACAATCATAATTGAAGTGACCTTTCTTCCGGCGCTTATAGCATCTGTTGGCATCATCATCCTCGATCATTTTCTTCTTTGACTTGAAGTCCTTTTCTTTTGATGAAGATCCTTCAAATTTTCGTGTCTTTCTTCTTCTTCGCTTGATCCGTCCTCGTGTTTTCTTCGCACCGTGGTTCCCGTAATAGTTTTTTGTATTTTCCAAATCTACTATTGAGTCTATCAAACCTTCTTTCCATCGATTGCTAGCTTTTCCTCAAGCTCATCCCGATTTTTGGCATGGGGTTCTCGGACTCTCTTTTTATTGTGTTTTATCTTTGCTTTTAAGGCCACATTCTTACTCGATGAAGAATCATCTTTCTTTGTCGACCTTTTTGGATTTCTTATCAATTATAAATTCATAGGCTTTCAAATTCGGAGAAGACTTGTTGGTAAGGCATTGAGTTAATATTCTTGGTGTTTTCAATCACCAATTTGCATGAATATCCCATTTCTTAGATAGACCTCTAAGAATTTTCAATGCAAACTTCTCTCTGTGGGTATTTCTTTCCAAGTGCATTTAGATCATTCATGATGCTAGTGAATCGACTTCCGGTTTTGTCTATTGATTCACCATCATCCATTTTCAAAACCGGCCAAACTTTCCAATTGTCAATTGAAAGTTTGTTTTCTTTTATATGATCCGTGCCTTGGCACATATAACAATAGTGTATCCCAAATCTCTTTAGCAAGATATTAAAGGAGAGATCATTCCCATCACACCATCATCAATTGTGTTGTATAGTGTGTCTTTTGCAATGTAGTCTAGATTGACTAACTTTCTCCTCATGAGTCGGTTGGTCATCGACTTAGGAAATTCTCGCTTAGGATCAATTCTCTCATCTTCTGCTCCTGGGATTCACTACAAGAAGAACCGGAATGGTCCTTGAGAGACCACTCTCCACATACGCCATGTTTGGAATCTGAGATGAGCCTGATTCTCGCCTCTCCATAGATCATAGTTCTCCACCGAGAACATGGGAAGTTTTTAGAAGACATTTTTCCGATCTCTTGAAAAATAAAAGGTTTCAAAGAATAAGATCATTCGGATAGACCACAAGTATTTTTGAAAATAAAACTTTGGTCAACACAAAGAGTGGGTCAAGTTGAACCACCGCCTCGATACCACTTGTTGGTCCCGTGCAAAACGAAGTCTTACACGTGTATGGGGGGAACACGTGTTCGGTTTTTTAAAACTTTTTTTCTTCTCGAGGTCACTTTGGGTCGATAATCCTCAAGATTAGGTTCTCGAGAAGACAGATCGCTCCGAGTCAAAGTCTACCGAGACAGTGATCCTGGAAGCCTTTAAACCTCGATAATCCCAACCGAGTCCTGAAAGTGTCGAGATCCCGAGTTGCTTGGATCGATATAACTAACTTCATGAACCCTCGAAGAGTACGCTCGGTTTGGTAACTATATGTTCTAGCCTACTCGGTTGGCGGAATGGTTTGGCCCTTAGTTTATACTCGTTTTAAGCTTTGCAGAAAACCTTCCCTTTATGAAATAGTGATTAGGCTGTGATTCACTTATGCAACTTCAGTGGATTGATTCCAACCAATATCGAAGAAAAGTATGCTTTCAAAATCAAGTCAATGCAATGTATAAGCACGTATAAGAAAGCAATAAAGAACACGGCAATTATAGTGGTTCGTAGACTCAAGCTCCTACGTCCACTCTCTCCGACTCTTCAGAGAAATTCACTATCAACAATGAGCTTTCTGACTACCTCGTAGTTTACTTACTCAACTCGGCCCTGAGTTTTCTAACTACTCCACGTGAGTTTACTTACTCAACCCGACCTTGAGCTTTTACGACTACCTCCCGTAGTTTACTTACTCAATCACACACAAGCTTTGACTACCCATGTAGCTTACTAAACTTCTCCTCTAGAGTTTTCTCGACTACTCCGCCAGAGTTTACTAACTCTTTACAACACTTCTCACCAACAAACACACTCCAACTACCTTCACAAGGGTTTGGGGTTTCTTGGTTGGTTTCAACTAGATGAGATATCCTTTACAATGAAGCACAATGCAAAGGGTTAGGATATCTCACTAAGCTTTTGATAATTCTTATCAAGCTAGGCTTAGTATAGTGAGCTCTCTTCAATATTGAAGCACTTGGGAAATTCTAAGTTTTTTCGAAAGTGCTTTTAACTTTTACAAGAATAGGCTTGAGCTCTTAAGTTATGTATAAATTTCCGTAACCTTACAATGTAGAGGTCACCAAGATTTATAGGCATACACCAAGGTCACTCTTGAAAACTATCCGTTGGAGAGACACCGTGAGTTTCCTCTTGTGGTGTGTGAAACGGCTATATTTAGGGTTTGAAACTCCCTAACACTTTCTAGGCAATAGTCTTCCATGTAAATTTCGGGTCTTCACTTTTTGCGATCGAACTTTTGTACATCCGACATCCTTTTTCGAGACACATCAACGATTATCAATGATGGTACGTTGTCTTTCTCTTTTTGACTTTGTCTCCAGTTAAAGGTAGACACCTTCAATCTTTTTTTTTGGTTACAAACTCGAGTTTGATATAACCTTAACAACACTTCCGACTTAGTTCATTTTATCTGATTTGAATGTCTTGGCGCAGATATCTATCTTTCTAAGGAATCGCGATCTTCTCAAGATTGCATCCTTCGGATAGATATATTCAAGACCTCGGAACATTCAGTTTCATATCTTGAGCATTCAAGACATTCTTGATTCTTGAAGAATTATCGCGCCTTCAAAAGATTCTTGATCTTGATTTCTCGGTCTTGATCTTTGTGTCTTCAGAGTCTTCTGAGTCTTCAGGGTCTTCTGAATCTTTGTAGTTTATAATTGACCGATGTCTTTGCGAGTCTTCTCCGAAGTCTTCGCCACTCAAGATCCCACCGTGTTTTTAGTAACTATCTCCGAACTATATCTCCGACTATACATTCTCGCAGATAACATCCCTAATATTCTAAAACCTAAATCCTCGACTCAACTTATCAAGATCATTCTGAACATGTCATACTCAGGGGTTTTGGGATCTAATCAAAATCATAAATCTTTATTAAAATTCATCTCCCAACATACATTCTTCCTGAAGGTCCCCCACTGTTCCGCTTTTAAGCTTTCTCGTGTGGATTGAGGTCAAATACTTTGCTTAGTTTAGAGAAATTATGAGTTTTTAACAATTCTACACAACACCAAGTATGCAATAACTAACTATCAAATCAATGAATATAATAGCAAGGTCATTAGCACACTTTTTTTGTCAAAGGATAATACCTCATACTAGAGCAGTTATATTTGAAGAGGCCAATGAATTAGGTTAAGAAAATCTAAATCATCAATATTAAGATCTCACATTCATCTAGGAGTCTATTTCTTGTCACTCTTTTTGTGGCAACAAAAGAGTTATCTATCAATTCTAATAACAATGTACAAATACCAGTTCACACAAGGTAAATAGTGGTGACGTTAAAAGAAAAAAAAATATTAAGAAAGATAAAAGCAGATATTACTGAGGATCCACCCTGTTTTAGATTACCTAACAACTGCATCACCTACAAGTAGAGAAAGTGGCATCAATGAAATTTATTATAAGCTACATCATTTTGCATAAAGTATCATGGGCATATCTCAAATTTACATGATTTACATAACCCCTTTACAATTATCTTGCACTAAATTTCTAGGTTTTGAATCAGTGACGAGTTATCTCCAATCTAAGGGATATTAAGAATAGGCTTTCAGTGATTAGCTTTAGGTTTACAAGACATTTATGCAGAACAACAATTCTGACCCAATATCAATAAATCATGAATATACCTAACCTACCATATTCTTATTCAAAAACCAAATTTATCACAGTTTTCACCACACTTTGAGTACTAAAGAAATTAAAGAATTTTAATAAGATAAGAAATTGCCAAATTAAATAAATTTTTAATACAGGTATAATATTACCAATAACCTTCAGAATCATTAATGGAGCAGGATAGAAAGAGAGGAGGGTTAGGCATTAGACGTTCGAACAAAAAATCGTGTGCGGTGGCTTTCAGGCAGCGGCATCAGGTGGGAAAGGGAGAAAGGCAAATGAAAAGTCTAAACTAAGAAGACAACGGGGTTTATTGGGAATTTTACTGGTAGGGCTTTTTTTAAATCCAATCGAAACGAATCTTAATGGGTATTCGATCCAACATGTTGAATATGAGTCAAATAGAGACCCTTCTCATGTATGAGACCGTCTCATACGAGTTTTTGTCATTTATTATATTAAAATATAAAATTTTATTTATATTAATTTGTATGATTATTAGTAAAAAAATAAATTACATAATTCAATATAAATATATTATATCTCGATATAATAAGTTATATAGTTATAAAGTATATTATAGAATGCATCTAACAAGATATGTAATATTCTATCCACATTATACAAAATTTTGACAAAAATCTGAGTACATTCTAACTCAAAAACAAATACAAAAGATTTGCAAATCAAACGTTCGTATATTTATCTTCAAAATTGTCGTCAGATATGTAAATACTTTGATTAATAAATTATATGTGCTATATAGGTAGGGAGGGACCCAGGAATTTCACCGAGGTGGCCAAATTTATAATATAGTGCAGTTAAATGCACTTTTGAATTTTTATATATTTTTTAAAATTATTTGGATTAAATATCTTTATATTAACGGAGTCTAATATATTTATATATATATATATATAAATATATATATATTTATGGGACATGCTAAATGGGTAGATTCTGTCCGGGCAGAATCTTTAAAATATTAAAATAATACTGCATAATTACTATTTTGCCCCTAGCTTAATCAAATAAGAAAATAAAAGATAATGTCTGATTTAATTTCCAATCCCCCAAAAGAAAAAGCCCGACCGGCTCACCTCTGACCATCTTCCCCGATATCCCTTCTGCCAAAAAAAGGACTCACGCTCGTGGCCGGGCCGATTTTATTTTTTATTAAATTAAAGTTTTGTTCTTATTTTGGGTTAGCAGTTCGAGTTTTCGCATTTACATTTATTTAAAGTTATTTTTATTAAGGGTATAATAGTCATTTATATGCTAAATTAAATCTATAATTACTTAAATGTCATTTTCTGTCTGGACAGATTCTGGCCATATAGAATTACCTTATATTTATAATGTGAATTATACATATTTCTTTCTCTATTTCGCTACCATTTTCTCACCTAAAGATCAACATTTTACTTATAGAGTGATGTACGGTGACATTATGCATATAATACTTTGTTTAAAAGAGACAAACACTCATATGTGACGATTTTTTACATGATATAGGGTATAACCTAACACAAATTACACTTATCCTTTCAAAATATTAAAACGTTAATACACAATTTATGTCTTGTTTTACTGTTAGACCGTTTCACACAACTGTATTTTAATATATATATATATATATATATAAAGTTCAAGTGGGACCGGGGACCTAATGACCCCCTTGGCCAAATTATGTGTCCGTCCTTGTATATAGGATACAACATGATTATCCACGTTATATCGAAATTATCAAATTGAGGGGAACTTGGTCAAGTGGAAAAATATAATCAGACTTAATTTATCCATTTAATAACACAAGTATGATGATTTATTATCATTTTCAATTATAATTGAAAACTTAATCACGTTATTGATACTTAGATAATAAGAGTAAATTTGAGGGATTTTTTTTTTTTTTTAACAGGAGAGTATATTTGAGGTTCATACTAGAGTATATTTGAGGTTCATATGCACTTGAGCATGACTAATTTTACATTTTTCCTCCAATTCTAAAAATTCTAAAATAAGTGTTAGATAGATATGAAAAAACTGAATTGTGTTTAGTTGGTTCAAATTCGGGTATAGTCATCTCAAACAATTTGGAAACATTTTTTGAAGTTCGATGAAAACTCAAACAAGTGCATGTAAAGGAAAAAAAAACTCAAACAAGTGCATGTAAAGGAAAAAAAACTCAAACAAGTGAAATAATAATAAATAAACTCTGATTTTTTTTAATAAATTTAAATAGTAACAATATGTTAAACTGAACTCAATTATTTCCCCACTAATTCTTTATTTTCTTTAAGCACGCATTTCATACAATAAAATAAAAGCAGGACGATTTAAGCACTTAGCAGTATATGAAAATTACATGACTACCATATTCAAAGTAGCCTAATCTGAGAGTCGAACATGGGTTTGTCCCGTGTGGAAGTTGAACTCGACGCCGAAAGAGTCGTGGAGTCGTGAGATTCTTGGCTCCAAGCCGGAGTTTAGAATATCGTGGGTTAGTCGGAATGTTGATGTGTTGACACACAATTTTACTAGGAATTCTCATCATTTCGAGAGTCCTCATTGTTGGGTTGAGTGCTTCTAATTAAAAATAGCTGGCAGGTTTTATAGGTTTTAATTGGGTGTATTTTCTAGGTTTTCTAGGCTTGTTGTTTTACGAGGCCAACAATTTTTTAAGACAAAAATTTATATGAGACGGAGTACAATTTAGTATTCTCCCGTATGAAAATAATACCCACTTTTTTTGACACAACGTTTTAAAAAAAAGGTAAATAAAGTAGATAAATTTAGTGGGGATCGATTAATGAGTTTCTTAGTTGTATCTGAGTAATATATTGTATAAGAGACTACGAATGTATGTGACATTACTTTCACAGGTCTAGAATCATTAGAATGTAGTACTAGTTTCTATCTAGCAGAAAACATGACTACCAAATCTTTAAAAAAAATAGTATGCTTAGTTTCTTTATATTAAGAAACAAATGCCAAGCAGCATATGAATAAAAAGATTTTGCACCAAAAGTCGACAATTGCATGAACATAAACAGAGAAGCATGTTGTAACTGACATTGATAACACAAAAATAAACTGCAACCCTCTTCAGAAATTGAACTTCCTTCAGTTTTTTCCAAAATCTTACATGAACATTTCCAACACAAAACCTACGTGCAAATGACATTCTCCAATTAAAATCCAGTAAGAGTTTCATGAGAAAACCTCAGTACATGTGTCCTCCTTGAAGCGAATGGTAAAAGTTTTGAATGGTGCACCAGAGAAGCCTTTTCCAAGTGCTTTGACATATGCCTACTAAAAAAAATGAACGTAAGATGATAAGCCAAGGGTTCTTTTACAATTTGGTTCACTAATACTTCAAAGGGAACTTCAACTAATTCAATTGAAGGTCGATCCCAATCATCGCTAATTTCGTGCAAGCAACGCGCCCTCCCTCAGCTCGTCTCCCTGCATTCGCAACACATTCTCCCTCTCACAATATCAAAATACTGCTTTAACAAAGCTTCACTCTTCACTTCACTCGGTTTAACGTATCACAGATGGCGGTTGGGATTATTTCTCCTATAGTTATCGGTTGGGATTTTACCAGAGATCTCTGAGGGAGAAAGATGGCGGGTGGGGTGAGATATGGGGGAACAGGCAGGTGGTGGATGGGAGGCGGCGGGCGACGGCGGCCGGTGGAAGGGTTTTTTAACCAGCCCTTTTTTTGTTTTTTTTCAGATGCGATATGACGCAGAGGTGGATGTACATATGGGCCTAGTGTAAATCCAAAATGGCCCAGGTTATTAGCACACCCTCTTTTGAGAAATACACCACCCAACTAATCTTATTATCTTAGAACATAGACGAAATGACAAATTAACCCTTTTTCTGCCTCTCTGTTCCTAAAGCCCCGGGGATACACCCCCAAGAATTGAAAAACCAATCTCCCCGTAGAACAAAAAAACAAAGTAACAATTCATTAAGATCAAGACCGAATTGATACAGATTTGTTTCCGAATCTGTTAAAAAAATCAACTAAACTAAATATTTTAGAATTTAATTACCAAAATCAAGAAAAAAAATGAAAGCTTGTTATTTTCAAATGGGTTCAAAAATAAAATTATGAAAATTTTGAGGGAAAAAACAAGAAAATACTTAAAAAAAAAAAAAAACCAAAATTTTTCGAATGCTTTTTTTCGAAAAATATGAAAAAATCGAAAGGGTAGGAAGAAACATAAAAAAACTGAATCTCACGAAATAGAGGGAACCGACCTCGAGGTTGGACAGGGGTAAGCGACCGGTGCTGGAGTGGGGGTGAGAGGGGAAGTGAAGGAGAAAGGCGGCGGGGGTGGGCAGCGAGAGGGAAGGGAAGGGGAAGGGCGGCAGGGGGTGGAACTGCCAATGGATGTGTGTGTGGTAGAGATATTAATCCGGGTCGGGTTAAACGGACCGGCCCATTTAAACTTATTATATGCAAGGTTAGGGCCGAGCAATGGTATGCCCGTTTAAAACCGGGCCTTTTTGGCCCGCACCGGTTAGCCCGCGGGCTAACCGGCCGGTTAACTGGGCCAGCCCGATTGGCCCGCCTTGTTTTATGTTAATATATATAATATAATTTTCTCTATAATTTTATAAGTTAGTCCAAGATTAATATCAAATCATGACTAATTTATAAAGGTGGGATCTTGGAGATGTGACAGTATTTCCAAGATTAATATCAAGTCATGACTAATTTATTTAACTCTAAACGGAAAAGGTCAAGTTAGTCTTCATCTTCTTGTTTTTATTGCTATGTTCTTATAAATTGTGTTTGGACTTATGACTTATGATCTAGATGTTGTTGGGAAAATATTGGGTGCCCGAATCTATTCGAGATGATTTTAAATACATATTCAAATTAAATAATTAATTATTAACATGAATTAATCCTAAATCAATTCAACATAATAATTAAACAACATGCGTACACGTAATTCACGTAAATCCTAAGCATGCGGAACTAGGAGTTACGAGATTACATACCTCTTGTAGAGACAACCGTTGAGACGATGGATCAACCCAAAGTGTCTTCCTAAATATGTCCCAAAGTCCACGAACGTAACCCGGTGGGAGGATTCGCACGAACGATTTTAACAAGAGAGAAAACAAAAATATTATGCTACCACCTTTGTGGATTTCTAATATTTCCAACACATGGAATTGCACTTGGGAATGAAGAATTCATCCCCTATATATAGGGAGGAGGGGGGCGAAAATTAGGTCAAGAAAAATAAGGAAGAAAATCTTTTCTTGGTCTCTAAGAAATCTTGAATATATTTTCTATATTCTTTTCTCCTTAATTAAATTATCCATAAAAAAAAATTTCCCTCTTCTACCTATAATTTTTGAAAATCACAAGCCTAATGGAGTCAAGATTTGACTTCTTGAATTTATGGGATAATTATGTATTCCTACAATAATTATATCTTTTCATAAAATATCTACAAGAAAATTAAGACAATTTTTTCTTCCTTTTTGGCTACAAATTTTCGAAAATAATAATGGAAATATAGCAAGAATATTTTATTCTCTCTTTCATTAACTGGACTTTATTTTGGGCTATTTGAGGGGCCTTTAGTAGAATTAAGATTGGACCTTCAATGGACTATGAAGCTTTAATATTGGGCCAAATATTATTCAAGTCCATTAATGTTAATTTACTCCACTATAAAATTAATATTGAACTATCCATCTTAACCCATATTACGATTACACATATAATATGGCTCCCGGTCATTATTTCCCGCGTTTAAGATTATCTTAGTCCATTAATTAATTAAGCCACTGAACAAGCTTTATATTAATTAATATCTTTGTTCTTGGAGTAAAGACAATTTCCACTTGCAAGATTTGATATGATAAAGGTTCTGAGCCCACCAAGGGGACAAATCAAGCAAAAGGCGTGCTTGCTTGCGATTCTCGCGTATTAAATGTCGTGTAAATCGTGTAATTAATATAATATTGCCCAAGATATAAGGTATCGAATCACATTGACTCTCTTCCATTTTATAAATCAAAGCAATAGTTATTAATTTCACACGATCTATTTAACGGAGATTAATAAATATATATAACATCTAATTCTTGTATATTGATGCAAAGAATTTGTCCTCTGTTCAAGTCATTATTGAGAAAAATCTTGCTAGTGTGATCCACTTGGTCAAAAAGTCAATCTTTCTCAAAGATAACCTTTCATGATTTGTTTGTTTATTTCCATAAAGTTAAGTTTTTGTACTTAATTATCGAGTAATGTTAATTTGATCTTATTTATGCGGTAAATAAATTGTTTATCGTATGCTTTTAAATTATTGATCGAGTTTTACATAAATATATATAACATTCATTCAATGTGATCAATAATTAATAGTTTATTTGTAAATAAATAAGAAAATTAATTTAGTTATACAAAGTAAAAACAAAGAAGATTAAATTAACAATTTGTTGTAACCAAAAGTACACCATTCACGCACCTAGATGGAAATGAACAATCCATCGTGAAAGGTTGAAGTTAAGGCCGGATTATTTGTTTTGGACTAATAGATTACACTAGTGCACGCATGTCTAGTGCATCAAGAGGACTCCACATGAGGACAAATTCTTCTTAATCTAACTAGGAAGAATTAGACCTCAGTGGTTCGTTATTTTTCTTAATCTTCGCCCCTTAAATAGATAGCGCGGGGTTAGTAACTATTGCTTTGACTTATTACGGTAGAGAATCAACGAGGTTCAATACTTTATATCTTGGGCAATATTATTGGTCACATGCGATTGCTAAGATTTAATACGGAGAATCGCAGCAAGCACGCTTTGTTCGATTTGTTTCCCTTGGGAGGTTCATAAGTTTTATCATACCAAATCTTGCAAGTGAACTAGTTTCCAGATGGATAATAATGTTGAACCGCTCTTTACTAAGGATAAAAAGATATTAATTAATGGAAAGCTATTTCAGTGGCTTGAATTAATTAATGGGCTAGATAATCTTAAACACGGAAAATAATAACCGAGAGCCATATTAACTGTAATATGGGTTAAGATGGATAGTGCAATATTAATTATGTAGTGGGATTAATTAATATTTATGGGCTTGAATAATATTGTGGCTCAATATTGATAATTCAAGATCCATTGAAAGGTCCAATCTTAATTCTCCTAAAGGCCCCTCAAGTAGCCCAACATAAAGTCCAATAACTGAAAAAAGTGTTTAAAAATAAAATAAATTTTTGTTGCCTATTTTTCCTGAATTTCGAAAATAGTAAATAAAATGGGAGAAAGATTTTCTTTGAATTTTGTTATGGAATGAAGATATGTATTCTTGGAATACAAGATTATCTCATTAAATTCAAGAAATCTCCCACTTGGTTATTTACTATGAAATTTCGAAAATTTTGAATAATTAAGGGAAATAAAGATTTTCTTGATTTTCTTGAAAAGATATTATGGTAGATATGTATTCTTCCAATACAAGTATATCTCATAAATTCAAGAAGATCCAAATCTTGGATTCCTTTCTCTTAAAATTTTGAAATATCCCATAAGAGGAGTTGGGATTTTTGTGGAATATTTTAATTATGGAAAAAAAGAATATATGAGATATATTCAAGATTTCTTGGAGATAAAGAAAAAAAAAAATCCATATTATTTTATCCCAAAATTTCGACCAACCCCCCCTCTATAAATAGGGGATGATTCTTTCATCCCCATGTACAATTACATGTGCTGGAAAAATTAGTAAATCCACAAAGGTGGTGCAACAAATTTTTATTTTCCCTTTTGTTAATTGTTCGCGAGCTTCTTTCCACCGGATTGACGAGCAAGGACTAAGGAATACTTGGGAAGGCTTTTTGGTGTGTTTTCATCGACGAGACCATTGCCACTCCAAGAGGTTAGTTCACGTAAACCCGTAGTAAATTTCGCATGGGTAGGATTTATGTAAACTGTTTATATGCATGATTTGTTGTTGAATTATTATTTGAATTAATATAGGATTAATTCATGCTAGTAATAATTGTTAGAATTAAATTTGTATTTAAATATTCATCCCGAATAGATCCGTGCAATTAATTCCCCAACAAATGGTATCAGAGCCACGGTTTCGGGCTCTGAATTTTAAATTGTAATTTAATTCGTTTTCATTAAATTTGAAATTGGATAGTAGAATTGCTAGATCTTTTTTGCAGGTATCCAATTGTCATGGAATTTAATGTGTTTATTTATGCATGCATATAAATTGTGGTTTTTTTAATTCGATTAGCTTCGAATTCGTTTTGCCTCGTGAGAAAATCCACGAGTAGATTAGAATTTGTTTGATTTGATCAAAGTAATAGACTAGTCTAGATTCTAGGTTTATTTATTTTTGTAAATATATTGTAACTGGATCGGAAACGGAGGCGGAGACCAAGAATTAAAAGACGGGATCCGGAACCTGGCGTAGGCAGCGTGTGTCGCGCTAAACGTGCAGCGAGACACGACGCGCTGACGCCTTTGATGGCAAGACGGGCGTGGGGCGAAGGCCGCCGGGCGAGCCGGCGGATCAACCTAAAGCGACACCGGAGCTACGGGCGGGCGATGCCGCCGATTTCGCTTTAATTGACACGGACGTGAAGTGGGCGACGGGGGCGAGGCGAGCAGGGTCTGGTCAGATTCAGGCGGTCGCCGATCGTCGACCCTGCCAAGAGACTCCGAAGAAAATTCCAACACCTCCAGCGACGTCTTGCGCTGAAGCGCGAAGCGCCATGACAGACGCCACTCGACACGTTGCCGGAGTGCTAAGCGAATTCAATTCAAGAAGTTCGGTAGATGACGCGTGATGGTTCCGATTTTTGGTAGATGGAAAACCCATTTATGTCGCGAAGCAAAACATGTCGAGATGCATATAAAAACAGGGTGAGGAATGGTGATACCAAATTTTTTCGCTTTTAAGAACGATGTGTGTTGTTTTGCTTATAACCGAATGCATATGACAAGTATAAACATAAAGCGATAAAGAACACACGATTTTATAGTGGTTCTGACGAAACCCGCCCCCACATCCACTCTTCCCTTAACACAGGGCACCAACTTAACTTTTAGCAACCAATCGGAACTTATCTCCCTCACGGGATTGCTTATAGATGTTTACCGAGTTCACACTCAAATCGGGACTTATCTCCCTCACGGGATTGCTATAGATGTTTCAATGAGTTCACACTCAAACGGGACTTATCTCCCTCACAGGATTACTTATATAGATGTTTACCAAGTTCACACTCAACCGAACCCGTAAATCGAAAAAATAGAATCCTTTTGTCTCCGAATCTTGCGGTAACAACAAACTTAACCTAACTTTTGGGTTTGGGTAAAGATTTGTTTGGTTTCCAACTAGGTTGAGATTTTCCATTTGCTTTGTTTAGCCTCAATGCTAAGGATGGGAAAATCTCTCTAAAGGATATTACATTTGTGCTTAGATCTAGGGTAGAACACTCTTTGAATATATGCATGTATTTCTTGCTTTCTGTGTTCTATGGTGGAAATGCTACATGATTTGGCTCTGTAGCTTCAATGGTGTTTTCAATGATTTCTCCACACTTCCACACTTGATAATGAAGGAAGAACTTGTATTTATAGTGTGGATTTGAATGTTACCGCTTGAGAGAATCACATTCAAATCCATACTTACTCTGTAACTTTTTGGCTTTTTTTCTCTTGTCGTCTTCCTCTCATTGGTCCCACGTCACCGAATCTAACGGCTATAATCTTGATTTTTCTTACGAGTCTCGGGATCTTGATTCTATCTTAGCCTTCAAGTTATCTCGAGCTATCCCGAACCTTCCGGTTTCTCGAGCTATCTGAACCTTCAGGTTATCTGAGCTATCTGGACCTTCAGGTTATCTGAGCTATCTGAACCTTCGAGTTATCCGAGCTATCGAACCTTCAGTTATCCGAGTCTCGAGTTTTCTTGATTCAAAGACTTCTCTTGATGGACCTTATGCGATCGGCATCTTGATACTCGGGCTTCTTGAGTTGATTCTTCCGACCAGACATCCCGACCCTCGCATCACTTGACCCAAAGCTATCGATTTCTTCTTGCTGATCGATCGGCTAGGATCGATCGGATCAACAATCTTCGAATCACCATATCGAAAGCTTCAGTCGATGCCGGGTTAGCATATCGGTTTATCATATCGATCTCGATCACGTCGATCTCGTCGATCTCATCTGCTTTCTTCCGATCTGCAACCTTCTCTTACGATTTCTTTGGCTTTTAGCTTTTCTTCGCCGATTTTGCTCGGCTTTCGTGATTGACTCGGAACTCATCTAACTCTTGATCTCGATCATCCTCAAATCTGCTGACCTCGTCGATCTCGGTCATCTTCTTCTGATTTTGTGAGTTTCCCCTCAATTTGTTCTTTTGTTCCCCCTTAACTTGTTATCTGTAAAAATAGCTTGAATAACACAAGTTGATAATGTTTTGGCATAATTCATCAAAACTAAAATATCCCAACAATTTCCCCCTTTTTGATAATGACGCCAAAACATTAAAATATATGCATTTACAGAGATCAGATTTTTGTTTTAAAAGACCAGTTCAGGTGGTCACTTTGACGATCGTGAACTTTTGAACTCCCACTCTGATACCACTTGTTGGTATCAGTTCAGATGTTCGTATTTTGAAAAACAGTGACCTTTTGAACTACCCGCTCTGATACCAATTGATGGTCCCGATTTTTGGTAGATGGAAAACCCATTTGCGCGTGCGGAAGCAAAACATGTCAGGGGATGCATATAAAAATAGGGGTAAGGGAATGGTGATACCAAATTTTTCGATTTTAAGAACGATGTGTGTTGTTTTGCTTATAACTAAATGCATATGACAAGTATAAACATAAAGCAGTAAAGAACACATGATTTTATAGTGGTTCAGACGAAACCCGCCCTACATCCACTCTTTCTTCCCTTAACACAGCAGGGCACCGACTTAACACCGCAACCAACGGGACTTATCTCCCTCACGGGATTGCCTATAGATGTTTATCGAGTTCACACTCAAACGGGACTTATCTCCCTCACGGGATTGCCTATAGATGTTTACCGAGTTCACACTAAAACGGGACTTATCTCCCTCACAGGATTGCCTATAGATGTTTACCGAGTTCACACTCAACCGAACCCAGAAATTAGAAACTAGAATCCCTAGTCTGAAATCTTGCGGTAACAACAAACTTAACCTAACTTTTGGGTTTGGGTAAAGATTTGTTTGGTTTCCAACTAGGTTGAGATTTTCCCTTACATTTGTTTAGCATCAATGCTAAGGATGGGAAAATCTCTCTAAGCTTAGGATATTACATTTGTGCTTAGATCTAGGGTAGAACACTCTTTGAATATATCGCGTATTTCTTGCTTTCCATTTCTATGGTGGAAATGCTACATGATTTGGCTATGTAGCTTCAATGGTGTTTTCACGCATTTCTCCACACTTCCACACTTGATAATGAAGGAAGAACTTATATTTATAGTGTGGATTTGAATGTTACCGTTGGAGAGAATCACATTCAAATCCATACTACTCTATTTTTGCGAGTTTTTTCGATCTTGTCGTCTTCCTCTCATTGGTCCACGTCATTTGAATCTAATGACTATAATCTTGATTTCTTCGAGTTTCAAGATCTTGATTCTATCCGAGCCTTGAGTTATCTGAGCTATCCGAACCTTCAGTTATCTCGAGCTATCGAACCTTCGTGTTATCGAGCTATCTGAACCTTCAGGTTATCTGAGCTATCTGAACCTTCAGGTTATCCGAGTCTCGTGTTTCTTGATTCATGAGACTTCTCTTGGATGGACCTTATGCGATGCAGCATCTTGATACCGAAGCTTCGAAGTTCGGTTCTTGACTTCGTGACATCCCGACCCTCGCTTTCACTTGACTCCATTTGTCGATTTCTTCTTCGATCCGATCGATTCACCGATCGGATCAACACTTTTTAGATCATCATATCAAGATAGCATCCGGTCAAGATTTCAGTTAGCATATCGGTTTATCATATCGATCTCGATCACGCCTCGATCTCGTCGATCTCATCCGCTTCTTCCGATCCGCAACCTTCTTCTCGATTTACGGCTTTAGCTTTTCTTCATTTCGATTTTGCTTTCACCATCATTGACTCGAACTCATCTAACTCATCCGATCTCGATCATCCTCGTCTGCTGACCTCGTCGATCTCGATCATCTTCTTCCGATTTAAATGAGTTCCCCTCAATTTGTTCTTTCGTTCCCTTAACTTGTTATCTGTAAAAATAGCTTGAATAACACAAGTTGATAATGTTTTGGCATAATTCATCAAAACTAAAATATCCCAACAACGTGGCTTGACAAGGCGTTTTTTTAAGACGGTCAAGTGAGAGCTTTTCGAGACGAACGATGAAGGCTATGAAGACGATTTCTCAAGATCAAGACATGACAAAAATTAACCATGACAATTGGATATATGTGCCCAATATGTTTAATTTTTTTTTTGATGTTATGCATTATTTTATGCTTATTTAAATTGTGTTTAAATTTGCGATGCATGAGAAAAATATTTTGAAAATCTCACTTTCAAAATTACTAAGTATGCTTAAACAATTAATTGACAATTTTATGGATAATAAAATTGAATTAATTTTGACCTCCATGATTTATTTATTTGTGGATTCTTTTGGAGAAATTCCCCCCACGGGACGGTCAAAAGATAACTTTCACATGAATAAATTCCAAATGGATGATTGTGGATTATTACTAGTGGCGTAATTTATGACCCTCCCCACGAGGCTCGTTCAAAAGCAAAATAATAATTACAGATTTAATCATGGTTATTACCTAAGTATAAAATTGATATGCATATACTTCCCAAGTCCCCGCAAATTTTATATTGGTCAAGTGGGGAGCCAACTATTAATCTAGATATTAAAGGTTTGTAAATTGTTTTGTTTGTAACTTTGTTTGAATGTGTTTAAATAATGACTCACCCCACGTGACTTATTTAAACTGCTTTTTGAGATGTTGGGCGATGCATGTTCATATTTTTTTGAGATTTTAATATGAAACATGTGATCGAACCTTGTGATATATTTGTGCTTATGCATATTATTATTTATTTTAGTTCATCATGTCGCAACCTTTTAATCCACTGTTATATACACTCAAAGAACACCAATTAACTGGTGACAACTATGTTGTTTGGAAACGAAATATGAGTTTTGTCCTACTACCATACAAGAACATCATTGGGTTCTTGATGTACCCATGCCACGATGCCCTCTTGATGGATCACCGATGCGAAAGACACTTGTATAATTTGGGAGCAGGCCAATGAACCCATGAAACGTGTAATCTTGACTTCACTGTCTGATGATTTGAGACACATTCATGAAGGTGTTGAGTCTGCTGCAGAAATTATGCAAAGTCTTGAAGAAATGTTTTTAACAAAAGACCGCATGATCAATCAGTTTAAAAATGACGACGTGGCCAGGCTAAAGATGGCTAAGGGAACACCCGTAAGGGAGCATGTTCTCAGAATAAAACGCCATTTTGAAAAACTGGCTTATCTCGGTACTAAGTATTGTGATGAGGCTCAAATTGAATTTCTTTTGCTAACTCTTCCAAGGTGCTTCGATGGGTTTTACTGTAGTTTTGTGATGAGCGATCACATGTTTACTATGTACACCCTACAAGAAGCCTTGGAGAAGATAGAGAAGCATTTAGGAAAGAAAGACGAAGCATTGGTGACCAAAAGTCTTTTCTCAAGATCCGAGCCAATGGAAGGCAAGACTCAAGAAAAAAAAAAGTGGTCGATCCAAAGCAAACTCATCACTAAGAAAAGTAAGAGAAAGACAACTAGCTGGATGGGTGTCAAGAAAGTACCAAAAGGAAAATGTTTTAACTACGGTGAAAAGGGACATTGGAAGACAGCCTGTTCCAAACCCAAAAGGAATGGAAGGAAAGGTAATTCTCACGCACTAGTTGTTGAAACTTGCTTAGCGGCGTATGCCTCCCATTTATGGGTGGTGGATCTGGATCCACCGATCATGTTTATTTCACTTTTTCTGGGGGTTCAAGCGGACCCAACTTAGTGGGGAGTGAGATCCTCATCACACTTTGCGATGTCTTCTGAGTGGCAAATGAAGCGATGGGAGAAGTGCACATGTCTTTTGAAGACAGAGTTTTAATTTTAAGAGATGTTCTTTACGTTCCGAATTTTAGAAAGAATTTAATTTCGGTTTCTAAACTTTACCTTGATGGATATTTTGTTACTTTTGATAAAGTTGTTACCATTTCTCTTTATGATAAATTTATCTGTCATGGAACGTTGTCGAATAATCTCTATACAATTAACTGTGCACATCACTCACGAAATGCATCCTATAACACATCAATTGTTTCCGATAAAAGAAAACGTTCATCAGACGTGAACGAAAAACTTCTATGGCATCTAAGATTGGGACATATTAATCCAAAGAGGATCCAAAGGTTGGTAGAAGACGGTTCACTGGAGTCTCTCCAAGTTGAACTAATTCCAACCTGCGAATCATGTTTGAAGGGTAAAATGACCAAGAGGGCATTCGGAGCCAAGGGGAATAGAGCCAAAGAATTGTTAGAAATCATTCACACAGACGTATGTGGTCTAATGTCAACCAAAGCAAGAGGAGGTTATGAGTATTTCGTCACTTTTATTGATGACTACTCAAGGTACAGTTATATTTTCCTTATGAAGCATAAATCTGAGACCTTTGAGAAATTCAAAGAATTTAAGGCTCAAGCAGAGAATCATAGGTAAAAACGTATCAAGTCTCTATGATCCGATCGTGGAGGCGAGTACCTCAGCGATGAGTTTTTGAACTACTTGTCGGATGAAGGGATTGTATCCCAGTAATCGCACCGGGACCCTCAACGAAAGCGGGGTTGCGGAGCGAAAAAATGAACTCTTTTGGAAATGGTTAGATCAATGATGAGTTATCTTGGATCTTCCCAAGTCGTTACGGGGTCATGCCTTTGAAACAAAGCTTACATTCGAGCGAACTTGGTGCCATCCAAATCGGTTCCCAAAACTCCCAAGAATTGTGGACCCAGGCGCAAGCCGTTTTGAGACACATGAGAATTTGGGGGTGTCCCGCCCTACGTGTTGGACAAGGAAGCCGAAATGGATCCTCGATCGAGAATTAAGGTTGTTTATAGGATACCCCGAGGAACAAAAGGGTGTATGTTCTATGGTCCTCAAGATCAAAAGGTGGTAATAAGCACCCACTTTAGATTTTTGGAAGAAGACTATATGAGCGAAAGAAGACCCGTGTGAGATTACCTTAAATGAGCTAAGGGGGCTAACCTCATTGTCAATCTTGTACAAGATGACATACCAAACGACACACTTTCTGCAACCGGAACCTCGTCAGTAGTGGGGAGGGTTGTTAGACAGCCCGAGAGATTCATGGGGATAGGAGAGTCCTCGGACTTGATTCCCGGTCAAGATGAATCAGACCCATGGACATAAGATGAGGCAATCCAAGACAAGGATGCGGTTTCTTGGCAAAAAGCAATGAAAGCCGAAATGGGTTCTATGGATCATAACAGAGTGTGGGAGCTAGTCGAACCACTTAGTGGGGTCAAACCCATTGGTTGCAAGTGGGTATACAAGAGAAAAAGGGGACCGGACGGGAAGGTGGAAACTTTCAAGGCAAGGCTTGTGGCGAAAGGTTATACTCAGAAAGAAGGGATCGACTATGAGGAAACCTTTTCACCTTTTCAAGTCCATCCGAATTCTCTTGTCGATTGCTGCACATCTCGATTTTGAAATCTGGCAAATGGATGTCAAGACAGCTTTCCTTAACGGAAGTCTTGATGAAGAAATCTATATGCAACAACTCCAAGGCTTCATTGAAAAGGGCCAAGAACACCTAGTTTGTAAGCTCATGAAGTCCATTTACGGACTCAAACAAGCATCCAGAGCTTGGAACCAATGTTTTGATAATGTTATAAAGTCTTATGGGTTTGATCAAGAACGAGTTCGAAAGTTGTGTGTACAAAAAGTGTGTCGAAACTGCATTGGTATTCTTAGCACTATACGTAGACGACATTCTGCTCATCAGAAACGATGTAAAGGTGTTATCAGAAGTAAGGGCATGGCTTTCAAAACAGTTGATATGAAGGACTTAGGGGAAGCCGGGCACATCCTTGGGATCAAGATCACTCGAGATCGCAAGAAAAAGATGATAGGCTTATCGCAAGCTTCATACATAGACACTGTCTTGAAACGATTCAGCATGCAGGATTCCAAGAAAGGCTTCGTACCTTTTAGGCATGGAATCCATCTATCCAAGGAAATGTGCCCTAAGACACAAAAGGAGATAGATGACATGAAAGACATTTCTTATGCTTCGGCTGTCAGAAGCCTTATGTATGCAATGTTGTGCACGAGACCGGATATCTGCTTTGCCGTAGGCATGGTGGCAAGATATCAAAGCAACCCGGGGAAAGAACATTGGACGGCAGTTAAAAACATTCTGAAGTATCTAAAAATAACTCGAGATGGAATGTTGGTTTATCAGTTAGATAGTCTAATCCCCATCGGCTACACGGACTCGGATTTCCAATCAGACTTAGATTCCAAAAAATCTACCTCTTGTAATGTGTTTTGCATGGGGGGAGGAGCCATGACATGGAGAAGCGTTAAGTAGAAATGCATCGCAGATTCTACCATGGAAGCCGAATATGTAGCTGCTTGCGAGGCAGCGAAAGAAGCGGTTTGGCTCAAGAACTTCCTAGTGGACTTGGATGTAGTTCCGAATTTGCCCAGCACAATCACTGTTTATTGTGACAATGCCGGAGCAGTTGCAAATTCAAGGGAACCAAGAGCCCACAAGGCCAGCAAACACATTGAAAGGAAATACCATCTTATACGAGAAATCGTTAAGAGAGGAGATAAGAGGTGGCAAAGATCGCGTTAGAAGACAACCTAGCAGATCCATTCACAAAGGGTCTGCCTCAGAATACATTCGAGAGACATGTGGAAGGAATGGGTGTCAAGACCGTTGCCAATCTGCTTTGAGTATAAGTGGGAGATATTATTAGGTTCGTGTAGGTGACATTAGATGTCACGTATTAGGAACTACACTAGACATGATGTAGTATACTTAAAAGCAGACTTTGAGTATAAGTGGGAGATTGTTGGGATTATACTGGAAAGTATGTTTTTACTTTGTATAATCAGACTGAATTTCGGACGTATTTACTGAAATAAATTGTTTATCACTGATGCTTTAAATATCATCGAATGTTATATATTTACTGCATAACTGTTCAATTAATAGTGCGTGTTACATTGTAGTTAATTTAGTGATACCAGATCACAGAAGATTAAATTAACAGTTCCTTGTAACCAAAAGTACACCATTCACGACCTAGATGGAAATGAACAATCCATCGAGAAAGGTTGAAGTGTAAGGCTCAGATTGGCTTGTCTTGACCAAGAGATTACACTAGTGCATGTCTAGTGCACTGAAGAGGACCTACAGGAGGACAAATTCTTCAGAACTGAACTAGGAAGAATTAGACCTCAGTGGTTCGTTATTTCTTAATCTTCGTCCCTTAAATAGGATCGCGTGTGGTTAGTAACTATTGCTTTGACTTATTACGGGTAGAGAATCAACGAGATTCAATACTTTATATCTTAGGCAATATTATTGGTCACATGCGATTGCTAAGATTTAATACGGAGAATCGTGTGCAAGTACGCTTGTTCGATTTGCCCCCTTGGGAGGTTCATAAGTTTTATCATACCAAATCTTGCAAGTGGAACTAGTTTCCGGTATGGATAATAATGTTGAACCGTTCCTTTGCCAAGGATAAAAGATATTAATTAATGGAAAGTTATTTCAGTGGCTTGAATTAATTAATGGGCTAGATAATCTTAAACACGGGAAATAATAACCGGGAACCATATTAACTGTAATATGGGTTAAGATTGATAGTGCAATATTAATTATGTAGTGGGATTAATTAATATTTATGGGCTTGAATAATATTGTGGCTCAATATTGATAATTCAAGATCCATTGGAAGGTCCAATCTTAATTCTCCTAAAGGCCCCTCAAGTAGCCCAACATAAAGTTCAATAACTGAAAAAAGTGTTTAAAAATAAAATAAATTTTTGTTGCCTATTTTTCCTGAATTTCGAAAATAGTAAATAAAATGGGAGAAAGATTTTCTTTGAATTTTGTTATGGAATGAAGATGTGTATTCTTGGAATACAAGATTATCTCATTAAATTCAAGAAATCTCCCACTTGGCTATTTACTATGAAATTTCGAAAATTTTGAATAATTAAGGGAAATAAATATTTTCTTGATTTTCTTGAAAAGATATTATGGAAGATATGTATTCTTCCAATACAAGTATATCTCATAAATTCAAGAAGATCCAAATCTTGGATTCTTTTCTCTTAAAATTTTGAAATATCCCATAAAAGGAGTTGGGATTTTTGTGGAATATTTTAATTATGGAAAAAAAGAATATATGAGATATATTCAAGATTTCTTGGAGATTAAGAAAAAGATTTTCCCATATTATTTTATCCCAAAATTTCGACCAACCCCCCCTCTATAAATAGGGGATGATTCTTTCATCCCCATGTACAATTCCATGTGCTGGAAAAATTAGTAAATCCACAAAGGTGGTGCAACAAATTTTTATTTTCCCTTTTGTTAATTGTTCGCGAGCTTCCTTCCACCAGATTGATGAGCAAGGACTAAGGAATACTTGAGAAGGTTTTTTGGTGTGTTTTCATCGACGAGACCATTGTCACTCCAAGAGGTTAGTTCACGTAAACCCGTAGTAAATTTCGCATGCGTAGGATTTATGTGAACTGTTTATATGCATGATTTGTTGTTGAATTATTATTTGAATTAATATAGGATTAATTCATGCTAGTAATAATTGTTAGAATTAAATTTGTATTTAAATATTCATCCCGAATAGATCCGTGCAATTAATTCCCCAACACAATCTCCCACTTATACTCAAAGTCTGCTTTTAAGTATACAACAACATGTCTCGTGTTCTATGTGGCATCTAATGTCACCTACACGAACCTAATAATATTTCTCCCACTTATACTCAAAGCAGATTGGTAACGTCCTTGACACCCATTCCTTCCACATGTCTCTCGAATGTACTCTGAGGCAGACCCTTTCTGAACGGATCTGCTAGGTTGTCTTCTGATGCAATCTTAGCCACCTCAATGTCTCCTCTCTTAACGATTTATCGTATGAGATGGTATTTTCTTTCAATGTGTTTGCTGGCCTTGTGGGCTCTAGGCTCCCTCGAATTTGCAACTGCTCCGGTGTTATCACAGTAAACCGTGATCGTGCTGGGCAAATCCGGGACGACGTCCAAGTCCACTAGGAAGTTCTTGAGCCAAATTGCTTCCTTCGCTGCTTCACAAGCAGCAACGTATTCGGCTTCCATAGTGGAATCGGCGAGGCATTTCTACTTTACTCTTCTCCATGTCATGGCTCCTCCCCCCATGCAAAACACACTACCCGAAGTAGACTTTCTGGAGTCAACATCTGATTGGAAATCCGAGTCCGTGTAACTGATGGGGATTAGACTGTCTGACTTGTAAACCAACATTCTGTCCCGTGTCCTTTTCAGATACTTCAGAATGTTCTTTACTGCAGTCCAATGCTTTTTCCCAGGGTTACTTTGATATCTTGCCACCATGCCTACGGCAAAGTAGATATCCTTTCTCGTACACAACATTGCATACATGAGGCTTCCCACAGCCGAAGCATAAGGAATGCCTTTCATGTCATCTATCTCTTTCTGTGTCTATGAACACATCTCTTTGGATAGATGGATTCCGTGTCTGTAGGGCACAAAGCCTTTCTTGGAATCTTGCATGATGAAGCGCTTCAAAACAGTGTCTATGTATGAGGCTTGCGAAAGCCCGATCATTCTCTTCCTGCGATCACGAGTGATCTTGATCCCTAGGATGTTACCGGCTTCCCCTAAATCCTTCATATCGAACTGTTTTGACAGCCATGCCCTTACGTCTGATAACACCTTTACATTGTTTCCGATGAGCAGAATGTCATCCACATATAGTACCAAAAATACCAATGTAGTTCCGTCACGCTTTTTATAAACACAACTTTCAAAGTTGTTTTGATCGAAACTGTAGGATTTTATAACTTGATCAAAATACTAATTCCAAGCTCGGGATGCTTGCTTCAGCCCATAAATGGACTTCCTAAGCTTGCAAACCATATGCTCTTGGCCTTTTTCAATGAAGCCTTCGGGTTGTTGCATATAGATTTCTTCGTCAAGATTTCCATTGAGGAAAGTTGTCTTGACGTCCATTTACCAGATCTCAAAATCTAGGTGCGCAGCAATCGACAAGGGAATGCGGATGGACTTGAGCATGGCTACGGGCGAAAAGGTTTCCTCATAATCGATCCCTTCTTTCTGAGTGTACCCTTTCGCCACTAGTCTTGCTTTAAACGTTTCAACCTTTCCGTCTGGTCCTTGTATACCCACTTGCATCCGATGGGTTTTACCCCATTAAGTGGTTCAACTAGCTCCCACACCTTGTTGTGATCCATTGAACCCATCTCGGCTTCCATTGCTATTTTCCAAGATTGAGCATCTTTGTCTTGGATCGCCTCGTTGTAGGACCATGGATCTGATTCTTCTGCTGAGATCAAGTCCGAAGACTCTCCGATCCCCAAGAATCTCTCGGGTTGTTTGACAACCCTCCCACTACGACGAGGATCCAGTTGTGTAGGCGTGATGATTGGTATATCATTTTGTATAGTTGGCAATGGAGTTGGGCCCCTAAGTTCTTCTAAGGTAATCTCACTTCTAGGCTTTCTACTGTTCATATAGTCTTCTTCCAAAAATCTAAAGTGAGTACTGATTACCACATTTTAATCTTCGGGAACATAGAACATGCATCATTTAGTTCCTTCGGGGTACCCTATGAACATCCTTAATTCTGAACGTGCATCCAATTTACCAGCTTCCTTGTCTAGCACGTATGTCGGACACCCCCAGATCCTGATGTGTCCGTAACTGGGCTTGCGCCCCGTCCACAATTCTCTCGGGGTTTTAGGTATCGATTTGGATGACACTAGGTTCATAATGTAAGCCTCTGTTTCTAATGCGTAACCCCAGAACGATTTTGGTAAATCCGCATAACTCATCATTGACTTTACTATTTCTAAAAGAGTTCTATTTCTTCGTTCTGCAACCCCGTTTTGTTGAGGGGTACCGGGTGCAGTCAACTGGAATGCAATCCCCTCTTCCGATAGGTAGTTAAAAAATTTATCGCTGAGGTATTCGCCCCCACGATCAGATCGTAGAAACTTGATAGTCTTTTCCTTATGATTCTCTGCTCTAGCCTTAAATTCTTTGAATTTATCAAAGGTCTCAGATTTATGCTTCATTAGGAAAATATATTCGTAGCGTGAGTAATCATCGTTAAAAGTAGTGAAATACTCGTAACCACCTCTAGCTTTGATTTGCATTGGACCACACACGTCGGTGTGAACGATTTCTAACACTTCTTTAGCTCTAAGCCCCTTGGCTCCAAATGCCCTCTTGGTTATTTTACCTTCTAAGCACGATACGCAAGTAAAAAATGGTTCAATTTGGAGAGACCCCAAAGAACCATCTTGCACCAACCTTTGAATCCTTTTCGGGTTAATATGACATAATCTTAGGTGTCAAAGAAGTGTCTCGTTCATGTGAGCAGAACGCTTTATTTTACATGAAATGGCAGATGTGTTATAGGATGCATTTTGTGAGTGATGTGCACAGTTAATAATATAGAGATTGTTCCCTAAAGTTCCACGACAGATAATCACATCGTTACGAAAAACAGTAACATGCTTATTAAAACGAACAGAATATCCATCGACAAAGAGTTTAGAAAATGAAATAAGGTTTTTCCGAAAAACAGGAACATAAAGAACATCTCTTAAAATTAAACTCTTGTCTTCAAAAGACAGGTGCACGTCTCCCATTACTTCAGCTGCCACTCTCGTAGCATCGCCTAGCGTGATGAGGATCTCACTCCCATTAAGTTGTCGTGAAGCAAACATGATCAGTGGATTCCGTATTGTCGCGAGTCGTTTCGGTTGATGAATATTATGTGGCTAATTTAATTACAACTCGCAAACAAAACATATCTGGCGTAAAATAAAAATGATAAATAAGATGAATTTGTTGACCCGGTTAAATTAATATATGACTACTACGGGGCATACCAAGCCAGGATGTAGTATTATGAGCTTTACACGTACAGTTCTTGATACATCTTATGAAGATGAATCGATGCAGGTTATCAAATGAGTTCTAGGGTTTTTCATATATGTGGATGAACACTCTAATTTTTCTGTTCCTCACCTCTCAGGGGATTTTTTGAAGGCTATCTTTCTGGGATTATTCTATGAACCAACCCTTTTCTTCTTCTTTTTTCTTCCATTTATCGTACTTCGTCAAGCATGAGCTGGATTGGTAAAGCATGTCTTTGGATTCTTTGGATCATGCAAGAACTCCGTTGGTGTTGCCCGCGTTTAAACTTCATCTTCTAGATTGATCTTTGTGCAAACGTCGTCATAGGACGCTTCTTTTAATCGTCGAAATTAATCTTTTGTTCGGTTGGACTTTACGTTATCGCTTTTAAAACCCAGTTCTTGAGAGATTTGAGTTCGAACATCTTGACACGGTTATGTTTGTTCGGTAGGGTCCGAAAGCAATTACGATCGATTGGCTAACAAAAAGTAACTCATCCACCGGGCATGATTATTATATTCAAACATTACATGTGTAATGCTTCTTTGATGTTCGATTAATTACGATTTATTATATCGAACACAACAATACCCCCACCGTCGCTTTGTATTTTACATTGGGCATTTTGTTAAAATTGGGCCATGTTTTGCATCGGCTTCAATTCATATTTGAAACTTGAATTAGTACCGGTGTCTATTTAAATCATATTTCTCCACTTCAAAAATTTTTCCTTTCTCCTCTACTCTTTTATCGTCTTCCGCGTTCGAAAGTTTCCCATGAAGGATTCATTGTTCGTGAAGAAAATCATTCGGTAATTGCGATTCTTCTTCTACTTTATAATCATGGCCTCTTGCTCAATTCCTCCGTTCAATCCGACCATTATAGTTCCCTTCCCTTCCCCATTAGTAGAATCCCCGTTATAATGTAAGTACATCGGAGGCAAATGCCTCGAATTCAGGATTCCGTTGGCAATTTAAAGCAACCATTCTAATGTCTTTCTTCCGACTCGATAAAGCCCAAACGGAGTCGGATAGGGGTTTACCCCGTAATGATTCGTCGGACGATTCTGATTATAATTCTTCGCCCCAAATTCAAATTAGGTCTATGGCTATTGATAATGTTGATGTAGATAGAAATGAATCTTTCTGCTTTGTGGGGAAATTTTAGCAATCGCAAATTTAGTCGAATCGAACATAGGTGTAGATGGTGGGCAAAACTCGAACTTGGTATACTGTTGGTGTTCCTCACAAATCCAACATATATAGCTGTAGTATAATGCTCGTTATAATTTTGGCTTGCTTAAACAACCTCATAGGATTAGTGTAGAAAACGAGTTCCCAAATGAGCAAAATGGCGAGCATAATTGATGTAGATATGCTCGCCACCAAGATAGAATTTATGAAACCCCCAAGGATGTCTTTTTCTGGGCACCCGGTCCTGATGAGCGGGCCGACCAACCCCCTGAGGGTTGTGTTGCCGTGAATTTGGACACCATGGAGGCTGGTCTTCGATTTCCTCTCCATCCCAAGCAATTACCGCTTTGCTCGTGGAATGGAATATCTCCATTACACGCCTTAAACCGAATGGATGGCATATGGTTATGAGTTTTTTTCGACGTTGTTCGCAAAAAATGAAGCCAAGGTATTATCCTTCGCAAATGAACTTGCTCGGTTAGTGCACTTGACTCGTCCGAGGGGCGAACATGGGTGGTTGTTTATGCAAGCTAACTCCAAGTGCAAAATTATCGAGGATGTCTTAACAAAAATCGGTGGATGGAAAGAGAAGTTCTTCGGGTTCGTGAGGGGCGATTGAAAAAAGCCCGGTCTCTGGAAGCGAGCCAAATGCTCGTTTGGACATCCCCACTGACTTCGGAGTGTACCGAAGTAAGTGATTTTGTATCTTTCATTCTTCAATTTGAACTGATTTTAACTCACTTTTTATTTCAGGGATTCCAGCCGCGACGGATAAGGAGACAAACGACGGCTATTTCAGCAGCGTTTGGCAGATTGATCTGGAACCTCGTTCAGAAAGATCCGTGATAACTTTGAACACCGCCCGAACGAGAAAGAAAGGAGGTTTGTTAATTGCCTCCTCATCATCTTGTTCTTTGTTGATCCTTCCGGTAAGGATTATCTTTTGTTTTTGTATAAGTCTTGTGTCTTTTTGTTCGCTGTCACCCGTTGATTCTGATTTCGCTTTATCTATAGCTTTTTTCGGTATGACCATCGTTGTAGTACGTCACGAACACCTTCGAGATGGCTCAAGAAAAAGGCCACAGGAACTTGCTTTCGATTCAAGCCGGACGAGCTCAACGAACAGTGGGGGGAGAAGCGGGCCAAAACGACCTCATCCGGTCCCGAGAATCAAGTCGAACCTGAGAGGGCTCCCCTGCTCGGTGAGCATGGGTCATTGGCGAACAAACTCCACCACCGAAAAAGACCAAGGGTGGAGATCGTGATCGGGGCAAGCCGAGCAGGGGCCCAAGCGAACAAAAATTTGTCGAGCAGGGGCCAACCGAAAGCAAACTCAAACAAGCATCGATCTTGGTCGGTCGACTCGGACCCTACCCGTCGAGGCGATCGGAGGCGGCCGCTCTAGCGTTGTTGGTCCCGTTTAAAGCATTAGTCGAAATGGAAGTTAGCCGCTCTTCTCCTCTCCAAATTGGACCTCGGTCATGGACTCCATAGACTCCGAGCTCGATCTCCGAAGATAAATCATTCTGGGATGGGATCCGGCTTCGGCGTGGGCGTACATTTTTGCTTGCTCTGTAGGCTGCTTTGGTTTCAGTCGATATCTCTATACTCACTTGGTCAACATGTATATCTTGTAGGTTGAGCAAAGTTATCACCCTAATGCCCGACCTAAAGAATTACTTTTTGCTTTCGCCGAAAGGTTCGCAAAGTTCGAGCGTCTTGCGAGCATGTTCAAAAAGCTTGCCGGACTTCGCTCGAGCGTGGACTCATCGATCTGGAGGAGTCTCGATGACGTCCCACCCCCAAAAACTATACGTTTGGGTTTGGTGCTTGAGGTCGATCTTTGGTCGCTCTTGAGAAAGCTTATGCTCAGTCCGCTAACATCCAAGCCAATTATTTGGCTTTGATTAGGAACTTCGAAGACAAAGTGATCGAGCTGAACAGGGTCCAGGATGAACTGAAATTGGCTCGAGAAACTGCTTTTTTGATAAAGTTGGCGCCAATGCTTCGAGAGGATGCTCGCCAATTTCAAGAGAATGCTCGCCTAGCTCAAGAGGATGCTCGTCACACAAGAGAGGCACTGAATCAGTCTCAGGAGGAGGTGATCAATATACGAAGGGCTCAAGAAGAAATGAATGTTGAGCTTCGTAAACTTCGGGCTGGTGTTGAAAAAATGGAAAGTGAGAGGGACGAACTTGGCCAACAGCTCATCATTGCTGAAGAAACTAACACTCGTTTAGGCCTCGAAAACTCTAAGCTGCATGATGACGAATATATTGACTCCATGTCTAATTTCTCGTATATTTTAGCTTTTTCTTGAATCTTTGATCGTCTCACCACACACTCAACAAATGAGCAAATTGCCCCCCATATCCGACTTTCGGCGAAAAGACGGTTGATAACCCTCCAGGATCGCAACCTCCCAATGTCGGTTTGAATGGTGCGTGTGACTTTTTCCGTTCTTCCCGAAGGATCAAAATTGACGATCCAATTCCTGATGAAGAGGAGAACTTCGAGACGTTATTACTCTCGAGGTTGCCGATCAAAATCTTCACACCGAATCTGGGATCAATCAGTGCGACGACACAAGAACCTCCTCCTGTCGTCGAGCAAAGTCGCCTCCCCAAATGCAGCATCGATGCAATTTGACATCCCGGTTGCTTGGGGACCGAACATAATGTGTTCGACATTTCTCTTCCATCTACCCCTAATTTTGACTTTATGCCTTGATGTCTTTTTTTTTTTCTTTGTAAGACTTGTGTAACTTTTTGTCTTCTTCACTTTTTAATTCGAACAATATATCTTTAATCGTTTTTTGTTGATACTTTTCTTTTTGTCCTAATATTTCTTCAATTGAACAAATGAATTTCATATTGAATTGTTTCCTCTAACTTTTGTTTGTTGAGGATGAATGTTGATACTTGTGTTGCTCGATATTTTCTTTGTTGCTTTACGTTCGCTTTTATGCTTTCCGCTTTTTTTCTTTTCTTACGAATGAATTCAACATTGGGTTTGCTTTATGCCGCTCTGACTTCTTTCGGTTTTGATTGTCTTATTGACGTTGCAATCGGTTGATCGTCTTATTTAGGTGCGACCAGATGGGTTACTTTATGAACCCCCTTTTTGGTCTTGCGATCGTCTTATTTAGGTGCGATCACTTCGTACTTTCGGTCGTCTTATTTAGGCTGCGACCACGTATTTAAATCACCCGCTTCGTCTTCTGGTATCTGTAAGTACTAGTCGGCTTATCATTATTGGCGTACCCATTACTCGTTTTTTTTTGCGGGAATCGAGAATCTGAATTAATTCGTCGGTGAACATAGACCTGGGCTCGTTCGTCTTTGTTCGGGTCGTCCGGCTTAGGTGCGACCTCAAATAGGCCTGAACTAGAAAATCTTTAGCGAACAAAAGTACATATATCATTCTTTTTCTTTTTGCAACACTTTGTATTCTATTACATCGTTCATAGCTGAAGAAGACTATCTATTACACAACTATTGTTATCAGACCAGGGTTTTGAATTTAAATCCTGTCTTGAGTAGACACGAACTGGCCTCACCTTGTCCGCGGAATTGATGTTGACAAGGATGTGGCACATCAGGCTGTCTACCCTTTCTTCTTTTGTAACATGCTCAAGCAGCAGCAGCATAAACTTTTGTCCCTCCTGGACAAGTTGTGGTTATCTTGGTACGCGTGAGCATGAGCATGTGGCGCGCGTTCTTGCTTTCCTTAAAATAGAGTCGCGAGCAAAACTTTCATTTCGCACCATTCCGTCCCCTCCAAAGAGATGCACGAGCATCGACGCCGGCATCTTATTTTGGGTGGACTCTATGACATCCCTCCCGCCGGAGGAGATTTTGGGGATTCATAGGGGACTCATAGCTTATTATAGCGTAGCGATAAATAACGTGGAGGGGCAACCATGACTCTTCCGAACATCTTGAGTCAGGGAACGGGCTTCAACTTTGTGCTGAATGTAACGAATGTGAGGTAAAAAGCTCAGTATCCGGACGGATGCTCGATTGACTAATTGATTCTTTGAATCGAGAATTTGGATTCTTCTACGTCTGGGGGCATACTAAACCGTCTTCCTTCTGAGAATCGCAGTATTTTTTCTTTTTTCTTCTTCATCTTTTTTTTTTTTTTTTCCTGCTTTTCTTAACCATAAGTATGCCCCTATTTATAGAACCGTCCCAACCTAGTCTGGCATAGATATAACCGTGCTAGCTCTTTATTTTTGCTCTCCTTTTTTTTATCTCTGCTTTTTGACAATTCTTTGCTCAAAAAATTAACTCATCCTCGCATGGTCATTTGCCACCACTTGTCAACTTGTTCCGTACGTATCTTCTATTGACAACTCGCTCGGCTGCATGCGTATCTCCCGGTCATCAATAGTGTTGTCCAGCTTTTTTCTTGAAGATATGCATCGAAAATAATATATTCTTCTTTTATGATCGTCCTACTCATTTGGACTGAATGGCTGATTGTGTTCGGCCAACAATATGCTCGCTTTAGCTGTTTTAACTTTGTTCGGCCGATACTATACTCGCCTTTATTGATAATATTTTTTAAATTTGACGCGTTCACGAGTAAGACAATGGGACTCCATTCAGTCCTCCAAGTCATATGCCCCGTTTGGTAAATGTTCTGTGACTCGAAAGGACCTTCCCATGCTCGATCAAACACACCACTTAGGTACCCCATCGATCGCCTTAAAACCCATTTCGCCCACATTGAACTGCGCATTCGGACTTTGGAATTATAAAACTTCTCGATCTCTTTTTTGTACATAGCATTCTTGAAATCGGCCTCCGTCCTTTTTTTCTTCCAACAGTCTCAATTGGCGGAAATACGCTGATCATTAATATGCTCTCAAAGTCATTGAGCGATGACTTGGAATTTTGATTCTATTTGGTATAACGACTTCCGCGCCAAATGCTAAAGCAAAAAGGGTCTCTGCGGTTGATGTTAAAAGTTGTTCGGTAAGCCCACAATATTTCGTGCAATTCTTGACCCATCCTCCCCTGAAATTATCAAGTCTAGCCTTGAGGGTATGCTTGATAATTTTATTAACAACCGACTTGACCATTTGACCGGGGATATCTGAGTTGAGTAGTGCTTTTTTATTCCCCAATGAGCACAATTTTGTCTAAATTCACTTCCATCGAATTGTTTGTCAGTTATCTGTGACCAATGATTGGGGAAGCCCAAATCGACAGATGATGTTTTTCCAAACAAAGTTCCACATCCTTTGTTCGGTGATCTTGACAACGGCCTCGACTTACGCCCATTTAGTATAATAATCAACGGCTACCACAAAGATATCTAACTCCCGATGTGCGGTGAGGAAATGGGCGATTAAATTGATCCCCATTTAGCAAATGGTCATGGACTATAAACCGATACTAATTCTTGGTGGGCTATGAATGAGTGGAGCATGTACTGCAATCGATAACATGCACGAGCATATGCAAAGCGAATCCTTTCTAAGGGTTGGCCAATAATAACCTTGCTTTGATTATTTTATGTGCCAGGGCGAGCCCACAGTATGATTTCCGCACACTCCATCATGGATTTGTTGCGAAGTACTGTCCCCTCTTCGGGAAGTAACACACTTCAAAGGTGGAAGAGAGAAGCTTTTTTTTGTACAAATGCTCGTCTATAATAGTATATCGAAAGCGCATCAATCTCGAGGCGAGTAGCTTGTGCTTTATTTTCGGGGAGAAGTCCCTTTTGTAAATAACTCATTATTGGAGTCATCCAAGTTTCTTGTTCGCTTGTTATCGTCGCGCGATCGCAATCCACGAACCCGATGGCGATAGGCGTGGCGATCACAATGTGCGTTGTGTTCGCTACTCCTTCTAACGCTGTTGCGGCGTGCGTGCAGCATCGGCGAATCAATTACCCAATCGTGGTAATTGTTCAATGAATACTTGGTCAAAATGCTCGGCAACTCTTTTGCTAGTTGTTGATATTGTGCCATTTGTTCGCCTCGGGCCTCGTACTACTTTGTTACTTGATAAACGATTACACGAGAATCGCTATAGATCATCGACCTCTGAATTCCCATTGTCATTGCCATCCGTAGTCCAAATGATCAAAGCTTCATATTCACCTCATTATTTGTAAATTGAAAATCAAATCGAATGGTCATTTGTAAACGTTTGCCTAGTTGGGTTTGCGATGAGAACTACGCTGCTCGGCTCTTTGAACTTGTTGATGATCCATCAACATACATGTGCCATGGTTGATCGACAATTTAAATCAGAATTTGTGGATATGTCAACTCAACCATGAAATCGCCATAGCTTGGCCCCATTCTTTGTTAAGTGGAGCCGAAAAGTAATCTTAACCGTCCCTAACTCCACCGCCCATTTGAGCAATCGCTCAAAAGTATCTGGTCGGTTGGAGGACTTGGCGAATGGAAACGCATCAATACCTCAATCGAGTGGTCGAAAAAATATGGTCGCAATTTTTACGACACTCATTCGGCGGGCGATGCTAATTTTTCCAATGGAGGATACCGAGCTCGAACTTTTAGCACTTGGCTAACATAATAAATGGGTAAATGTGTAGTCTCTTACGCCAGACGAGCACACAAAGACCTTGATCGCATGTTCGGATGCGACAAGATCTGAGATAGAGTTGTTACGCTGGGATAGGCTTAGAGCGGTGTTCCGAGTATCTGCAAGGTGTTCTTTAATGATTCAAATGCATTCAGCAATGCTCGGTCCATCGAAATTTCCCCTTCTTTAATGCATCAAAGAAAGGTTTACATTTATCCCCATTTAAGTGATATAAACCAACTTACGGAAGCTAGTCGTCCGGGTTAACTTTTGGACCTCTTTCACATTTAAGGGGGCTTGCATATCGAGCATTGCTTGAATCTTTGATGGGTTTGCATCAATTCCCGCCGACTAACCATATGTCCGGAAATTTCCTGAATGAATCCCAAAACTGCATTTCTTGGGATTTAACTTCATATTATACTTCCTCAATATATCAATCGTTTGTGCGAGGTGGGTGATGTGGTCTTCCTTATGTTCGCTTTTTTACCACAATATCATCGATATATACCTCGATTGTTCGGCCGATGTGTTAAATCGAACATCTTGTTCACCAAACGTTGATACGTTGCTCGGCATTCTTTAATCCGAATGGCATGCGTTACCAACAAGACATGTTCTTTTCACTGCGAGAATCTTTGTATTCTTTTGATCGTCCGGATGCATTGGTATTTGGTGATAACCAAATGACGCATCCATAAATGTCATGAGTTCATGACCCATTTGATTATCAACCAAATAATCAATGTGGGGCACCGGGAAAATTATCTTTTGACATGCCTTATTCAAATCGGTGAAATCGATACACAATCTCCAAGATCCATTTGATTTGCGAATCGAGTACTGAGGGTTCGCAAGCCATCTTGGGCATTTTACCTCTCGGATCGGTTTGTTGTCGGCGAACTTTTTGATTTCATTATTCATCGCCGCGTATTTTTCCTGACTAAATTTTCTCGTTTTTGGACAACCGGAGCTTGTATTGGATCAAGGTTGAGGAGTGGCGGGCATGCTCGGATCTATTCCAACCATGTCCTCGTGTGACCATGCGAACACATCTAAATTTGCTTGAAGGAAAGTAATTATTTACTTCGGATTGGTTCGGTAATTACAACCAACGAACACTTCTAACTCAGTCTGTTTCGGTCGACATCTTGATTGGTTCCAATTGCTCAACAGAGTCGCTTTGCTTTCGTTTTTGCTTCCACCGAGGGTCTTGAATGGATCCTCGGGCTCATCATCAACTTCCATGGGTTCAAAACCCTATGCGAGGCTCTAGGTCCGATTGCTTTCGTTCGGTGATCAATATTCATTTGATCTAGGAGATCGGGGAATTAGTTGTCTCCCGAAGTTTATGTTCGCGCCTTCAGGTTTCGCACGAATGGTTATGCTTTCGTCGAACTTATGTTCGCTTGAAGATCTTTCGGTGAGATATTTGCTCGTTTGCTAGGCTTATCAATCTCCGTGTTCGCTCCATCATATTGACGATACTTTGTCTTTTCTTCGCACGCGATAGCAAACAATCTCGAGCCTTCTTTTGATCTCCTTTTACACTCCGTTCCATCTTGTGTCGGAAATTTAACACAATAATAATCGTGGGAACAGGCCGCTTTGAATTCTGAATAAACGGGCGACCTAGAAACCCGTTATAAGTGGATCAACATCAACGATTACAAAATCTAACATTCTAGTTCGTCTAATGTCCGAATTCAAAGTTGATTCTAGCTCGACTCTAACCTAATCATACCATAGGTTGGGTTCTGATTCCCAAAACCCATTATAGTATGATTACATGGTTCAATATAACCGCTCAAATCCCCAACTTGTCTTTCCATCCGGCGAAGGTTATTAACGAACAAAATGTTTGCATAAGCCCCAAGATCAACCAAGAGGCGATGTACCTTCAACCCAAGGAGACGAGCAATCGATGGTTAAGGAGTCGCTGGGGAGTTATAATCCCGCCGAGATCGTCCTCCGAGAAAATGATTTGGTGTGTGTAGGTGGGGAACCGGATGATGTGCTTTCGCCACCTTTACGATGGATGGATGTTCGTACGGCACGCGTCTCCATCTTTTTACGTCTGTTAGATAACGTTGGCGCTGGTAACATCCACCCACGGGACCATATTCGGGGCCGAATCATTTGGATTTCTTGACTTTCTCGACCTCTTCCCACGAAGGGAGGCCCTTTTTGGTCGTTTCAGATCTCTTACGTGATTCTTCGGGATCACTTCACAAATGTTTGTTCGACCTTTCGCTTTTCCCGCCGGTCTTACCTCGCTTTCGTTCATGAATCCTCGTTATTTGGCTTTTTTAAGAACCGGGAAAGACGATTTTCTTCATATAGCTTCCAAAGTTGGCGAGTAAATCGCGGCAATTTTACGTATTGTGCCGATGTACTCGTGATAATTACTGATGTTTTGGAAGCGTTAAGTCGACGCTTATCCATTACAATTCTTCTTGGCTTGTCCAACATGTCCCGATCTTTAATTTGATTAAAGATAGTTTTGTAAAAACGCCCAAAAGACTTCAGTGGGGCATTTGCTTCCGCTCTTTGTTCAAAAGGTTTGAAGGAGGGCGGGGATCAGAGCCCCCCTTCATTCATTGTTTTTTTTTAAAGCTTTCCTAGCGATAGGCTCTGTCTCAATTGTGATTGTCGAGCAAATCTTGCATGGCTATAATTCTAGCCGCCGCTTCTAAACTCGAGTACGAGTTCGCCAATCTTGATGCATGGCCTTCCACATATACGTATTTAAAGTCGGGGCCTCCACCACCGCGAGGATCTTAGCATCCTCTTCAATGGGGCTCCATCATATAAACATTTATCAAATCTTTCTATGTATGATCGATCGACTCACCTTTTAATTGGGAAAAAAATCGCCAACCTTTGTTTGGTTTGAGGCAGGCGAAGCACACATGGACGAAAATGGGACAAAAATTGCCGTCCCCAAATATGCGAAAGATGTGATGGATTTGGCGGGTAAAGTGGTAAACCACCTATGTGCTCGATCACCCAAAGTCATGGGGAATGATCGGCACTGCGTCGCGTCTGTCGCCCCCATCGCGATCATAAAGTCTGAAAATTTGCTGAGATGGACATGAGGATCCGACTCAGCATCGAAAATGGGAATTGGCGGTCGGGTCTTTGCGACTTTCTCTTGTACTTCGGCCGCCATGATCGCTGGTGATAATGGCGAACAAGGTGCGGTTTCGTTCGGGTGGCCCTTAGTCGCGGCCAGATCGGCCTGTAATCCCTCGATGGCTTTTTGCATTTCCGCAAACTTTGTGGGACTGATAGACTTAGATTGGGGCTGTTTCCCATCATGAGGATCTCGTGGATCATGCTCGTGATGGGGCAGTCCCCCTCTCCAAGTTTGTCCTTGACTACCCAATCGGTGATGGATAGACAACTTTGTTCCCGCCGATATTTGTTCGGTGTGCGGATGCTTTTGAAGATCTGAATGCGCGGGCACCTCTATTGGATGTCTCTTTCCTGGATCCCGTCGCCTATTATTGCCGATTCGGTCTTTGGCGGAGAGCCTCAAACGTCCAAACGCTGATGGTCTAGACCCTTGAGGCTGTTCGTCATCCGACGTATCATCGGCTTTTTTACTAGTCCGCTTTGCAGTTTTCTTTTTAGCTTGCTTGCTGTCGGGTGTATGTGAGTGTTGCTCTTCCTGCTTTTGAGCCTCTAACTTCGCCAATTCTTTTTCTGCCCTCTCTTTCTGTGCTCGTAGCAAGAAAGTGATTGCTTTTGTAGTGGCCGCCGGATCATTGGCTATATCCTCAAGATTAATAGTTTCCACTGCCTGATCTTTATGAGGCTGACGCTGGGCCTCTTTTCGGTCATATGGTCGGCTTTGTTCCGACCTCTCCGTTTGGGTGTTCCTAGATTGAGGCATTATATTTCTTTTTTCTGCCTCGGCTAACTAGGGGTAACACGTTATCAGCACGAGTATTATATTCATGAATTTCTCAAATTCGAGAATCCAATCCGACGCGCATATTTCCTAATCGGTGTGTACTCCTTTTTTTTTTATTGATGCGCATATTTCCTAATCGGTGTGTACTCTTTTTTTTTTATTGATCGGACAAAATTAGTTGTTAGTAGTTAGTACACCAAGCACCATAACACTCCACAAATTCACCAAGCCACCTTATAACTCTCATACTCCAATTCGTTCCCAAAGGGAATCGAACCTGGGTCTCCCACTAAATTGAGGAGCCTAATGATCATGTGGGCTAAGCCACCTGGTTGTGTACTCCTTTTTATTATATTCGTTAGTTAATTTAGTGTTCTTGAATACTTGTGATTAAACTTGCTTGGCGATGAATTGATGAAACTTGTTTTCAATATTTACTATACCACTTAAAAAAATATAAAAATAATTATTCAAGTGATATAATCATCGTCCTCATTCATCTGCATTCAGAATCACTTGATGGATTTAGTTTATCAATTTGAGCGAATATTTTAGTCGATTATTCAACTGGTTTTTTTTTTATACATATAGGTTGTTTAGTCGATAGATATTTTTATTAAGCACACAAATTTGATATTATTTGTTTGATTTTCCCTATAATCATGTACCAATTAAGTTGAAAATTTATTGGAAGCCGAGACAATGATTTCCCCTTTCTTTAGCAAAAATAAGAAATCGTCCTATATAATGAAAATTACTAATATGATTGTTTAAAGCTTATTATACATAAAAATCTATGATTGAAAATTACTGTGCATTTATGCATCTTATTAAATCCCACATTATGAAATTATTATATTCAACTTATTGAATAACAACAATGACACTTCTGTGGAAGTATGAGATGAAGTTGCTCTATCATTTTTGGTGCACTAACTCATTTTTGTGAATGAGTTTTATTTGGACCCAATATTGGCTACCATATATGTCGTTTACTTATAATGAACTTTTCATAGAGTATTAATATGCAGGACGCAGTATTACATAGCTTATGTAATTGGGTGTTTATTTTGGTCTGAATAATTATTGTAATTGTGTGTTTCTATATCAGTTTGAATATGCTAAAGTAATTAAAAAATCTCTCTTTTTCAGAATATTATTGTCAGTGGAATTCAAAATTTATGTCTCATTCATGTGAGACACTGTATATCTACTCTTGTTAAGTTATGTTCTGGTATCTTGCATAATATAATTATTGTGCCATTATGGTGTCAATGCAAGTTATTGGTTGTGACATTTATTCTTTGATTATAAGCCTTCTGGGCATATATACTCTTTTATTTAAGCATATTCAGATGTTAAATTTGAGAATAAATATTGGAAATTTTATGAGAATATTTAGCAACTCTTTATTGATCAGAGTTATTTCATCCATACTAATAAGTTTATGAATTTTCCTGACTTGTGATATCAAATTGCATTAGAGCATGAGAAATATATTAGCATTTTGACCGATGATTTAATTCTTTAAATTAAAATTTATGATGCCCCTTATTTTTGGATGACCTGTTTTTGTGGTGAGATATTTTATTTTATTGAGTCTGCACATGACACTAGACAAGTTTATCATGAGACAATTTTGGAATCCTTACCATGGTTTCGTTCTGATAAAAAGGTTTATTCCTTTTAAAATTTGAGTAAGTTGAACCCTTTTATCGCGAAATAGGCTTGAAAATCATTTGTGATAGAAATTAAAATTTATGTGAAAATTCCTTAAATTGCCTCTTATTACTGATTTTTCAAAAGAAAGAAAGATACGACCACCTGAAGATGGTTGTCCTTCCAAAAGTTTGGTAGGATGGGCTCCACCTACGACTATCATATTTTAAATATGTTAATAATGTAATTTTGTTATGTCCAGAATCACTTATATTAAAGTTATGTGTTGAAAACATAACGGATGATGATATAATTGAAAGAAAAAAAATCATGTCTCGAATATGCTCCTAAAGCAGCAATATCGAGAAAGGTGATTTAAGAAATATTTAAAATTCATTGTTTATCTTTTTGGTCAAGCAAAATAATAAATTATTGTTGAAAAATAAATCATGAGTGCCGACCCATTTGTGTTAGTCAATTCCCTGCAGAGATTGTGACTCAATATCAAAATTTATGAAATATGAATAAACATGTTTGCATCTCTATTTTTAGTGTATGTCAAACATTTGAGATTAAACAATGAGGCTGACATTTGTCTAATTGAATGTGCACATCATACTTAAAATGAAAATATTTTCCCATTTGAAAGAGAGGGAGACAAATTTTAATATTATAAATGGTAGTGCAAATTTAATTGATGGCTCCAGAAGAACTAATATATTTCTCTTGGAAGAACTAAATTCGTTATATGTAATGCACTATTGTCTCCCAAGTCTTAAAGAAATTTATTGAGTTTTGAAAAATATCCATAGGAATGGGTACCATTGAAACTCTACATAAGACTAAATACTTTATGTTACCCTTGAACTAAAGTATGTGAACTAGAAGTTTACGGAGTTATATAATTGAAATAAGTTGCAAATCAATTAACGGACATGTTCAGTGACTCTAAAAAGTTACTAAATTAAATATTCATGCAGAATATGTTTTGATTAAAGATTGATGTCCCAGAAGGACAAATAGCGAGTGTTAATAAATTTAAAACATGCCTGAAGCGTGAGAAGATCTCTTAGTTTCAAGGATTAAAATCCTCGCAAGAAAAGAGTATTAAAATTAATAAAAATTGCACATAGTGGAAAAAATTCAACCTCTTGAAGAGGTTACCTCTTACGATGCTCCTGAAGAGCTAGTTCCTAAAGAAAAATAAATTTGTGAAATAATAAGGCACAAGGTAGCCCAAATTTTTTCACAAAGTTATAAATTTTATGAAATGTATTCCCCCAAAGTGGATACGGTCATGACTACCCCCATTTTTACAACTAGTGTGTGGGAAATGATCAAATATTTTCCATCTGCGAAGATTTAGTTGTGCAGCATATATTTCTATATCACCACTAGAATAACTTAGCAGCCTAGTTGGCTAACTGTACACTTAATGAAGATCATTTCCGACATTAGGGGAGATAAGAATGAAAAATTAAATGAATGCCGAGAAATTTAGAAAAAAATAAAACAGTATTTAGATTCACACACTAGTCAAACTGAACCAGAAGTTCAAAAGATAATTAACTTGCAATATTTAGCAAGTAATCTACCAGATGTCTTTTACTAATCATAAAGGAGTGACTAGAACGCATATATTTATTGTATATGCATATCAAAGTGTAGAGGTTGTAATGAAATTCAAGTATATATGCTCTTACACGACAGAAGCATAAATGAGCTCTTACACGACAGAAGCATAAATGAGCTCATAACATAAATCCGCGGTAAAACAAAGCTAGCAAAATAAAATAAAACATTCAGTCACTCCCAAGAGATTCGTCTTGAAGACGAAAGTCCTAATAACAATGCACGTGCACAAAATAATTTTAATACTAGGATTGCGGAACGACCAGATCAATATATTTTTGGGAGATGATGAAGATCTGGTTTATATGAATTTTACAAATACAGGAGAAACTTAAAATATAAATATCATTGTCGCCGACAACATATTTGTATCCACTATTGCTTTTACTATCATTAATTAAAATCTGGATCCAGTACCTATGTTGGGTGTCAGAAGCACTTTGACTGGGTGAAATAGTAAGATGCAAATTGTGGCAGAGATAGACTCGCTAAATTAATTATAAAATTTTAGCTCTATTTTACGTACACCCAGAAATGTGTATTTATATGATAACGAAATGAGAATAACAAGTGGTGAGGTACAAAGCGAGCTTCATATCTCAAGGGTTTTTCGCAGAGACCCGATATCATTTTTGATCAAACATATTCTCCTGTTATGTATAGAATAATATTCCGCTATTTATCTCTGGCAGTAAATGTATAAATTTCAAAATGCTTCTAATGGATGCAGTTATTACATATTTATAAAATAATCTTGAAAATAATATTTATATGATAATCCCTGAAGGGTTTAGCATGTCTGATGCATGTCAATCAATTCAAAATAAGTTTATTCTATAGAATTGTAAAAGTCCTTGTATAAACTCAAACAATCTGGACATATGTGGTATAATCCTTTCACTCACTACTACAAAAAAGTTAATAGACGACAAATATTATTTGTTGTCTATTAAATTAAATACTTGTTGTGTAATTAAAGACCCTTACTCTTTCACAACGGATATTATCCGTTGTCTATTTTATAAATAGACAACAGACTATACGCTAATAGAAAACAGTTAATATTCGTTGTCTATTGCATAAATAGACAACGCTAACACACAACAGACAATATATGTTGTCTATTTATCTAATACAACGTTGATAGACAACAGATAATGTATGTTGTCTATTATATGTATCATATCGTTAGACATGCATAAATCGAATTATATTCGTTGTCTTTCAGGGAGTATTTTATTAACAAAAAAATTGATATATATATATATATATATATATATATATATATATCAGAAAAAATAATTCAATTAAAAGAAAGACATAATATGACTTTTAAATTTATAATTATCACAACATGTTTCAATATTTCTATATTCATTCACAATTAATTCAATAATTGATCCGAGTACATTACGAAAATGAAACAATAGAAACAATTATCTAACTACTAATTCCAACAACCCTTCCATCTCCATCACCCTTCTCTTAAGCCAACAATTCCTACAAAAAAAAATATGCATTCATTATATTATATGTACATTGTCAAGATATATCACTTATAAAGATGCAATAACACAAACAGGAAAAGAAAGCCATAATCAAGAAAATCTTCACTCTAGATATTATTAAGGCACAAACATACCCAAATAGATAAACAAATACATAGTTCCTATTATCAATTCCAAAATGAAACTGATTAGCCTCACCTGACTTGACTCGCTGATGAGTTGAAAATAATCCCAACTATAACTGATAGAGGTGATCAACAGAGTATACATGCTACCAGTAAGGAAGGTATCTTAAGAAACTATTACAAAAGACAAATATTTTGAGAAATAACATTCTAGTGCAACTAATAGATATTATGTCAAAGCTATATAACGAATCAAGAAAGAAAATTTTCTATATACCTTTTGTCTAGATCACATATGTAGTCCACAAACTGTTATTCTCTCATTATGAACATTTTCTGCAACCATAACATGGGAATAGATTATAAATTCATTTCTTCAACCCGGATTAACAAAAAAAAAAAAAAGGAAAAAATGTAATATTAATATTCATGCAGCAAAATTAAGGAACAAAGGGAAATAGAATTGCAAAGAAAAAACAGGAATTAGAAAGAAAATTAATCATATTCAATACAAGGAAATGATTAAGAAGTAATCTGTTAATTGATATTTAATCTTCTTTGGTCCAAAAGAAGGGCCACTTGCCCCAAGAAGCAAATTCCAGATGGCTTTTGGAGATGCATACTGCATATCCTGTAAAAACATGAAATCTTACATATCCATAGACCATAGTTAATACAAAATGAAGTATTAAGTGAATATAATCCCCGAGTTTAATTTTCATGAAGATCAGTATACCTTCAAGTTCGTAATAGTGAGAAAAAGGCAAGTAAAGGCAATTCTCAAACTTCCATATCTCAAAATATAACGCCGAGAACCCTGCAACCTGTGAACAAGTCATTTATGCCATTCGGTAAAAAAAAAAAAAAAAAAAAAAACTTCGCTATATTATTTGTTCCATAAACAGAGAAAATTGGTCTAAATTCTCCATATATCACTAGCAAATACAAGATATTCATACCTAAATATGAATATATAAATTTCACTCTAAGGAAACATTGTCATTCAAGAAAGAAGAATGAATACCTTTGAAAAAAAGTTTGGACTTTGGAGCTGATGATCCATTTGCAAATTTCAGCTTTTCTTCCTTGCAGAAGGCATTAAGGACATATGAAACAAGAAAATTTAGTAAGATCAACTTCATGAATAATTTAGACGAGTTAGCCGTCAAGCTATTGAGTGACAAATTTTTAAACATAATTTTTATTCAATCTTAAAGTCCAATCATGTTATACTGTCTTCTACATAGAAATAGGCAAATTAAATCCCATTTGCTGTTTCATTTTAACACCCTGTCAGGCTGTGCATTATTAATAAAATAATAAGCAAATCAAACTTACTAAGCAGGAAATATAGCATAGATGACCACAAGAAATAATTAAATAACATATACTGACATTTTGTACAAGAATTAATTAAACCTTAAGATTTAATGTGGCTATCTACACAAGCAAAGAGTAAATGGCAAAGATTGATTCTTCTTACGGTAGACATATACAAAGAGTAGATTGAAAAAATAGACACAAAATTAATGTGTGTATCAGAATTTTTGAAGGCAAGTTCATTATATGCCTGTAGGTGTTTTTTAGCTAAATAAATGAAAAGAAACATAGGTTTAGATGGATGGGTTTAGTCCATATATCCAACACCATCATGTTTAGCAACACGTGCCCAAATAGATTAGAATACAATCAACTCCAAAGATCTTTTATTCTCTATCTCTAGCTAATGTGTCCCATGAAAAACAAGTAAAATTTAGCATTCTTTTTCAAAGATATGATCAAACACTTGCAAATTATTATGAATGAGAAATAGAGGCAGACTAGCCACTGCCCACTAGAACTACATTTATATTTCAAATAACAAGTTACATTCAGAGAATTCGAGATGTCGTTGCCGATGGATGATTAACAAAGGTCGCAAATGCAACAATCTGTAAATTACAGAAAAATAGCTAGCAATTCAATTTCATAGAATCCCCAATAACCTATTGATGGATGGAAATACGCATTTAAGTTTATTCATACAAAAAATACTTATCCAAAAAATTGGGGAAAAATAATTATTTCGATGCCAGAGAGATCGAACTTGATTTCCTCGTCCGGTGAAAGCCGACAGGACTCAAATCCGGGACGGCGACAGAAGCAGTGGTGGACACGGGCGGTGGTGGACGGCGACAGAAGAAGTGGTGGACACGGGCGGTAGTGGATGGTGACAAAAGCTTGATTTTACAGTATGGGAATGACGGCGAGTGAGGAACTGAGTGATGGCGTCGGCGTCGGCAGCGGCAACAGAAACTGGCGTCGGGGCGACGGCGGAAGCGAGCAGCAGTTGACACGAGCGGTACTGAGGGTTTGAGAAAGTTAAAGCGCACGATTGAACAATAAGTGGGAGTGGTAAAAATTTCTAAGTATCATTATTTATAATTAAAGATAAATTAATAATAAAAAATATAACTTAAAAAATATAGATAAATATACGTCTGTGTTTTTTTCTTTTTTGAAAAAATAAATATACTTATGACTAGATAACTACAAATTTGTATGATTATTGAAAAAATTTATAGATAAAACAAATTAATCATAAATATAATAAGAAAATATAAACTTTTTAATTAAAAATAATATCAAATCTATTAGACAACGTAATATGACAACATCAACCTACACCGTTGTCTATTTTAGTGAACTCAACTCTAATGGACAACACTGGAAGACAACGTACGCTCACATCCTTTGTCTATTATCATGAATTCTTGTTAATAGACAACACTGGTAGACAACGTATGCCATATCCGTTGTCTATTATCATGAATTCTAGTTAATAGACAACGGTTAACCAAATAGACAACGTATTTAGCCTAAAAGACAACGGATTTCAAAACATCCGTTGTCTATTATACGTTGTTGTTTAGCATTTTTCTAGTAGTGACTGAATGGTTAGTTAAAGAAGATTATGACCCAATATGTCCATGTGTTTTCATAAAGAAAAAAATGAGTCAAAATATTAACATATTTGTAGTATATGTTGATAATCTCAATATAATTGAGACTCTTGAAGAGCTTCAAGAGGTAGCTGCATATTTAAAGAAATAATTTGAGATTAAAGATTTTGGACAAGTAAAATTATGTCTTAGTTTACAAATTGAGTATTTAAAAGGTGGAGATTTGGTTCACCAAATGCTTATACCCAGAAGGTATTAAAGTAGATTTTTATGAAAAGACACATTCGTTGAATACCACAACGGATGTCCAGTTATTTGATCCTAATAAGGATTTGTTTGAACCTCGAGTGAAATATGAAGGGATACTCGATCCTAAAGTACCATATCTCTATATAGTGCACTAATGCGTCTTCCCAATTATACAAGACATTAGTCATTACCGACAACATTTGAAAATTGGTGAAACATATTGAAATGTGTCGGTTAAAATATTTCAAATGATGTTTGAATCAGGGGGAGAATTGATACACTAAATAATATGTACTTGGTTTTCCTTTGCTAGAGTTTTGTCCCAAAGTGTTTATTTTCCCTAGTAAGGTTTTTAACGAGATACATTCTTTGTATAATAACGGACATCCAAGGGGGGGTGTTATGAAATAAATAATAATTAGTGGATGTCCTTTTATTTATTTTGACTCATAATAGAATGACCCTTCATGTAACTTCATTCATCCTATAAATAGGTGGTATGTCATCTTCATTTTGAATAAGATAACGATATTGAAATCCCCCTGGCTTGGTCGCCCCCAGACAAAGTCCTCGTGACGAACTGGATCAACAAATGTTATCTTCTTTTCTACCTTTTCTACCCTCTCAATACTCAATATTTACTTTTATAACACAAACTTAATTTATCCATTTAATAACACGAGTTCGATGATCCATTATCATTTTCAATTACTATTGAAAACTTAATCACATTACTCGATACTTTGATTAATAAAAGTATATTTGAGGTTGATTTGCACTTGAGCATGATTTTTTTTTATCAGATAAATGGTGACTCGAATTCATTATCATATGGTATAAGTAGTGGTGCTCTAACCACCTGAGCTATAATTAATTTTAAATTTTGCCTCAAATTCTAAAATTTCTAGAATAAGTGTTAAAAAGATATTAAAAAAAATGAGTTGTCTAATCTCAAACAATTTGAAAACAATTATTGAAGTTCAATTAAAACTCAAACAAGTGGGATAAAAAAACTCTGAAAATATCTAATAAATTTAAATAACAATTTATTCAACTGAACTCAAACTATTTCCCCACTAATTATTTTATTTTATTTTTCAAATCACGCGTTTCATTCAAGAAAAAACAGAAGCAATACGATTCAAACAAGCAGTATACGAAAATGACATGACTTCCAAATTCAAAGTAACCTAATCTGATAGGAAAAAAAAAAAAAAAATTAATTATTGATATTCACATTGTAGGATTATTGTCAATTGAGGATATATGTGATGAAAGCAAAAAAAAAAAGTGAGACAAGATGTAAGGAAGCCATACACGTGGCGACGTACGAAGCTATCGTTGAGAGCCCCACTGGACCTGAGAGTTGGGCTTAGTGCTGGACTTACAAGTTTAGTGGTCATAATTGATATGGCCCATTAACCACTAACGGGCCTCAACTAACTTCCACCCTAGTCCACTCATCTTTTCAAATGCCCTTCATGTTGTCGTACTCGAACCTATTATTGTAGTATTATAATGGATTACTAAAATTGAGTATTGAGTGAAAAAATAATTTGTAGTATTTTATTTTATTTTATTTTTATTAAATTAAGGCGGTGTTTTAAAACTTTTTGGGGGGTAGCGCTTTTTTTTTTCAAATAATATCAATTTTTTTGAATTTTTTTTTAAATATTATCAACTTGTACTATTAATTAATTTTTTTATAATCACTGATCTTAATCCATTATTTAAAATTATATTTTTTTGCAAACACCCCCCAATCATTTGAAGAAAACTAATTGCTTCATCCGTCCAATAAAACTGTGCTCACTTTTCTTATTTGTCTGTTCACCAAAAGTGTGTTCATTTCTTTTATGGACACATTCATTTTATCTCCATCATTCAACCATCACTTAATTACTCATAGTCATTATACTTTACTCATAAAATTTACTTTATTTATAAATGGACCCCACAATACCTTATAATACCCTTTACTTGATCTATTTTATCTACATTTTCTTAAAACCTGTGCCCAAATAATTGAACACCGTTTTAATGGACGGAGGAAGTATTTTTTACTTTGAGAAATTAAAAATAGTTATTTCCTATCATTTAAAAAATCAGTAATTATATGATTCTATTTTTGTAATATTGCACGTTATGATTTATGAATACAAATAATGGATATATATTATCTGAAAGGGCTTTTCTATACGGGGTGATTCACCCCAGAAGTGACAACTTTTATGTGTATTAAATAATTATTTTGTCCTTCATCATGTTTAGTTATTTTTTTATGGGTGTAAAAGTAATTTTAATCATAAGATTCTTATAAACAAGGGGTGATCATTCCTATATCTGAAAATAATATTATAAAACATGAGAATATTTAATTTATATTCACCCGACATAATTATACTCCGCTATGATATAATACCAAACAAAATAGTATAAATCCAATGAGAGATGGGGATTGACCTATTTGGTTAGTGTGTCACGTTGTCGTAAGGACTGTAAAATTGGAAATGGAGTTTCCTGTTGGACTTTAGGGTGTCAGGTCATGTTCCCCACTCAACACAACACCTTTTCCTGCTCATCAATAAAAATATATACTAAAATAAATAAATTTAGGGTGAAGCTAGGAAACTCTTATGAAACACTTCACCTAGCTAGCTAGGAAACTCATATGAAACACTTCGCCTCTTTTATATTTATATATATATATATATACAAGCATGCACAAAAAGTCGGGCTCATGAGATGGAACACAATTTAATATAAATTACATTCACTTTTTTTAAAGTGTTAAAGCATCAATATTCAATTTATGCCACATCTCATTATGAGACGATCTCATACAAATGTGTCTCACACATTTCTTCTACGAATTCAATAATTAGTAGTATTATATTAAACTAATAGGATTTTATAAGTACGTACTATTCACCACTCTTGAGCGGGATATTATATATATATATATATATATATATATATATAAGTGAGTGTAATATTAATTTCTGATGATTATATTAAACCAATAGGATTTTATAAGTACGTACTATTCACCACTCTTGAGCGGGATATTTATAGCCATATATATATATATATATATAAGTGAGTGTAATATTAATTTCTGATGAATTAATTAATGATAGTTTGTTTCAGACATAAGTGTTTGGGGGCGGCAACAGAAGTGATTACATTAGTTGCATTGCATGCATCTAAATCGTAGCTAGAAATTGCCATTTGCCACATCCACATGATTTCCATTATAAAGTGGTAAGAAAGCGACTCTTCAAATATATATCACCAAGTTTATTTCTTTATCTTTTTTACTATATATAATATATATGAGAGAGAGAGAAAGCATGCACAAAAAGTCTTGAAAGAAGGACCGACGTGCATTTTCAATATTAAGCGTGCCATAAAAGCCAATTTCTTAGGGTCTTTTCTCTATATGCAACGCATTTTATGATCACATTATAATATTCCCAGTTATATCACACGCACACATACACTTCTCAAAATCATCAGTGTGCAATCATTAATTCTTATATTTGCTGATAATGAAGTATATATCAACATATATGTGTATGAATTTAATTTCCAATACTAGTCCTCATTAATTTGATCTCAACTTAAGTGGATCAGTAGTGGATTACCCACCACTTTAATTAGCTTCTTTGAAAATTATTGGTACTGATATATAATATATATAATAAATGATACAATCAAAGAAGCTTATTGGTACTGATATATAAATATATATAATATATGATACATTGTCACATCCACACTATTAATTAAGGACAAAATCTTATGTGAATCCGGTTCAACGTGAACACTCTTTTTCGAATATTACGATATGATTATGCATATAAAGTGTCCCGTTAAAAATCAAACATTTTTCCAAATAGCGTGCGACACTTTATTTGTAGATATTAAAAATAAAAAATAAGTTCACGTAAACTCGAATTCACAAGAGGCCTACGTACACTCAGTTAAGGCCATCATTTTTTTCCATTTTGCACCTTATATATATATATATATTTTTTTTTTAAATATACGATAAGGTGAATATATAGCTTGAAAAATATTTAGCAATCTGTATAAATCTAGTACAAACATATATATTATGCTTAGAATCCACAAAGTGGTAAATAATACTATGGTCTAGCTAGAAGAATCCCTTTAATTATATACACACCTTATAGAAATTAATTATAACTTAATTTCAAGCAATTATATGCAATCTCCTAGACGTGAATTTTCAATTTTCTCAGACAAGTGTAAATAAAGTACTATATTAGAACCTGCATGCAAATGCATCCAACATGAGAAGTGTATACGTACACAAACGATTGGTCATGATTGGAGCAAACTATATATGTTCAATTATATGCATACGAAACATATCACTTGGAAAAATTATATATAATATATACATATATGTAAATTTGGGGCCGGGGTGGTGGAATTAATTGACAAAAATATAAATAAAGTTAATACTTTAAATATAGCACTATAGGTAGCTAGGCACGTGAAATTGAAGCATTAAGGTTGAATTATTGGACCCTTATTAGTTCGTCAGATGCAATTTAACTGAAGTCCTATTGGCCGGACACTATATATATCTTGATCAAATTAATTAGGGTCTATTCTATATATAGATGTCTGTACTTATATAATGTGCATTTCTTCATCAAATATCCACTCAAATAACAAGGACATTTAAGTTTGAAAATAGTTGCACATCATTTAATAATGAAGTGTAAGTTGGAGCTTGAATATATATCTGAAATTAATATTCTCAGACAGACACACGTGAACATGCACAAAAGATGGCACATATTTCTTCCCAGATCAATGTGGGATATACTTTTAAGGGTTCAATCACAATATACCTATCTAGATGCTATAATTTTTCCAAAATTAATTTAATTATGACATCATATATCATATATATGATCGAGTTTTATAAGGCACGTTCCCATTCGTTTCGTAGGATTTTATGGCTGTATTTCAAGTTTATGAAATCATTAATTAGATCAATATAATTAATTAACTCGGATGTTAGAATGAATGATTAATTCCTGTAAATTAAAGCAATATATAGCTAGCTAGATATATAGGCTAACAAATAAGTAGACCACTTGGGAATTTTCTTGACTAATATATATGTTACAACCTCAATAAGGTGGTAGGACAGTTGCATGCACATGGGGTGACAATTGATGGATGTCATTTTTCTTGACTAAGTGAACTAAAAGAGAAATAAATTAATTCTAAATGGCACCACAATAATTTTCAGTTTTAGGTAAAGATTTGAACCTAGCTAGCTAGGTTTCATCAATTTTAAACTATATATAGATATCTTTTTTGCTTTTTTAATTGATTCCATTATGATATCACGTATATAAGTGGGATATAATTCTATATCACTATAGGATTATATATAGGCATGACTATTAACACCCAAAAAAAAATTATACACTCATTCTAGTTTTATTTAATTGCACAGATCCATCTTAAAACGTTGTTCATGTGGATGTATAACAATTTTATGGGTGTGAATACTGACCCTTTTTCAACGAGATTCGAAACCAGGCCCTAGAGATATAGGCGTGAGTCAAAGACTCTAATGCTATGAGAGAATTTCATTTCAATTAAGTTCGAACTCGTAGTGAATTCTGAATTCATATATATTAATTCGATCGATCCTGACATGAAAATATAATTGTTATAACTAAAGATCACTTTTTTATGCTTTTGAAATATATATTTTTTTCTAAAGAAATGGAAGCAGTGGATCTAATTATTGATAGCATTTGTTTGGACTAAATGCATTTTTTTTTTAATACATAATACCAGTTTATATTATTATATTGACACTCACAAATTCACAATAATTATTGAGCCTTATCATATTGCATATATAGAGACAAATGACGTACATGCACACTTATTTGTACGTGACATATAACATATCTATATAGAGGGACAAACTTGCGTGAGACGGTCTCACAATGAGACGGTACACTTTAAAATAATGAATATTGATTTGTGTTAATTTTTACCCTGCAGCGTCTCATTTTTTATCTTTTCAAAAATCATATGGAGTACTATCAACGAATTATCAGGGGATTTCCGCCTAAATTTTTCATGTATCTTGCTCTTTTTATTTTTCGTATTATTATTTTGTATAATTTCGTAAGAGGCCTACAGATGTATAATACCAGAGAAAATCTTCATTTATCCCCTTCTCATTTAAAAAATTTTATTTATCAAAGTTTTTTTATTTTATTCTTTTTTAGTTAAGAGAATAATTTTTTGGGCAATTATACCCTTAATGAAGTCAACAAAAAAATTTAAAAAATAGTGATACGGGCTTCATTAAATGGTGGTACGGGGTTAATATATTGTAGTACAAAATTAATAATTATGGTACAAATTTAAAATTGATGGTACGAGTTGAATTAAATTATGGTACGAGTTGAAATGATGGTTGTACGGTGTTAAAATAAAGGTGGTACGGGGTTAAAATAAGTGTGGTACCAGATTGATAGTGGTACGGAGTTAATAGAATAGTGGTACGGACTGAAACAGTATTTACGGATTGAAGTAATAGTGGTACGGAGTTAATTGAAGCGTGGTACGGACTGAAATAATATTGGTACGTGATGTATATATGGTGGTACGAACTTAAATAATGAAAGCATAAAAAATGGGTAAAGTTGGAAAAAAATATATTCTCTTAATTAAAAAATAATAATTATAAATTTTATAACAAAAAAGAACTTTTATTTTTATATTAAGCTATTTATAAACTCATCCCTATATACCATCACTTTAATTTTCTGAATGCTTAATTGGGCGACAAATTAATTTATGTTCATGATGACTGATATATATAAAAAATTAAGCACAATTGAATGATGAGATTAGTAATGCTCGAATTTCAAATTAAACAACTCTTCGACTACATTAAAAGTCAAATTTTTTGGCAGTGCACTATAGTTAAAACACTGTATTTTAAAAAAAGGAACTCTTTTTGGACAGCGACACTGAGACATTAGTACAATTTGAAAATGTTGACAAATTCTTCAATTTAAGTGGAATGGGATCAACTGTTCAATAATTGGTGTTTCACTCTATATTTTATAATATGAATATATGATATCTATATTTTATAATATAAATGTATGATACGTGAATTAATAAAAAAATTCAACGAATTACATTTTGGGTTCATGTGTTAAAAATTTACCAGGATGAAACATCAAATGAGATAAGAAAAGTGGAACAGGGAAGTCGGACCGAATTTAAGTAGGCAAAAGGAAAAAGAGAAGAAAATGTGAAATTTTATCAAGGCTTATGTTCTAAAGTTAGCAAGACAATTTGCACATGCGATTAGAATGTAAACTTTATAGGGGACATCATAACCATATTGTGCTTTTTTAATCTTACTAGGTTATAGAATCCTCAAACCCTAATTAATATGAAACGCACGTTGTGGGTCCGATATGTACCCACAAATTCATATGAAACTAAGTTTATGTCAAATTAATTTCTATTATGTTTTGTACAGCTGGCTGATTCTGCAAAAGGGCTCCTTTATATATATATATATATACATTATTGGTTTATATGGATCAATTATGAGTTTAATTGCATTTGTTAATATTATTCTTGACCTAAGTCACCTAACTTAATTTGAAACTTAAGGTATTATTAAAGTACAAATTATTCTTGTTGGCTACAAGGCTACATTCGGAGATATATATATGATTGTTAACTAACAATGGTAGACAATATCTATAGTGAGGATCTAGCCCAATTATGCTTGACAAACTTGTCTTCCTTTTTCACTGCTGGTCGCGTTTAAGAAATCAGCTGATAATATTAAATATTATACTACTTATAAAGTCTATATACATATATATAGGTATATATGTATTAGACACGCATTCAACATGGGCCATGCATAAAAAATATTGAGTGCATTACACTAATTAATATTCAATATTTTATCCTTAATTACAATTAAAGTATCATATTGCTAGGATTTAAACCGTAATTATAACAAAATTGATAGAAACAAAATTAAATAACAAAGATTTATATAGTTACTCAATTCGTCAGGAATGATTACGACTATGAACACTATCAAACCAGGAGATTTACTAATATTTTAAGTGATAACAAATACAATGAATCAAATAAATATTTATAAGCGAAATTATGTCAAAACTCTAAAGGATCATTCTGATCCAACACTGCTAAAAAAACCAAAAAATCGAAAAGCTGAGACGTAAAACAGTCATATATATTACTACCTCCATCCCGAACTCAACACTACGATTACTGTATCGCGGGTTTTAAGAAAAAGTGATAAAGTGTTGGGGGTATAAATAATTGTTTATTAGTATTTTATGTGATAAAGTGATAAAGTGATGAATAGTTGGGGGTAAAAAGGGTTGTTTATTAGTATTTTATGTAATAAAGTGATAAAGTTGATATTTCCAATTAAGGAAATGTTTAATTAAGTATGAAACGCCTAAAACGAAAATTGTAGGATTAAGTTTGGGACGGAGAGAGTGCTATAATTGACGAGAGAATTCACAACTATATATATAATCCTACATACGTACAGTCCATAAACAAGTGGTTTTCCACTAGACTAGCCTTTTATAGGCTCTAATAAGATGTATTTTCTTTTTGTAGTATATATATATATATATATATATATATATATATATATGTCTGATCTCGTGATTTATCATGACCAAAATTCTGTCGTGTTTATAAGTCCTCCAGCAAAATTCTCTCTGTCATTCTTTGTTTTTTGTAAATCCAAAATCATATATGCTTTATTAACTCATAATAACAGTTTAATTTTCGAAAGCAGTACTCATAATTAACATAACAGTTCAATTAATAGTTTAAGATCATTTCATAATGTTTGGTTCAGAGAATATATAGCAAAACATCATATTATATATACTACTTTAGCTCGACAATTCCTTTTCTAATTGAACCCATCTTTATCTAGTCATCATTAAAGTTATATGACATTAAACAAATCTAGGGTTTTTTTTTCAATCTTAATTTTTGACATTATTTTCTCTAGAGATTTCAAGTGGGATTTCCTTTTTTGCCAACTTTTCCAACGCATAATTATTATGTCACAAAACTGCTTAAGTTTTGTCCTTACATAGCAAATAGTCGATATTTATTAAAAAAAAAAAACTTGATTTTTATAATATATGTTAGTAAATAGATGATCACAGTACTCTCAATGTGACCAAGGAAATCAAATCAGCTCTATAAGTAAACGATTATTGTGTCACCAATAAAATAAAATCTGTACGAATCAAGTGACGTAAATAAAATGATAAGATATTCTCGATCTACTAAAATGATACATGAAAATAATATACCTGTAATGGGTGGCAAATATTTAGTTGGTGATATATATTATTAGAGACAACTAGACAATGAAAACAAGATGCATATGAAATACATCAAATTAAAATGCAGAAGGATGAGATTTTTACCTCCCATATGTAGCAAATTAATAGTATCTTGTTAAGAGTACAAGAATCTGCTTACATCATAATTGACGTCCTACATCCCAACCATAATATACAAGTACACTTACAAGCAATATTAGAAGATCAGCCGCGGTTACATATACATATACAAATATAAATATAAATATACACACACTATTATTTATTTTATTCACAATATACACTTGCAAGTACTAAATTGTGATGTACCAAATATACTTCCATGCAGGAATGGATTTAGGTGGCAGATATCGGTCCCCTAGGAAATTATTTTTTTCTTATAACATTGATGACACATATTAGCCACCTAATAGGAAGAGGACACGTGGATAGGATGAGTCATGATGACGTGGTAAGGTCAGAGGAGACCTCAAAGTCTCCATGGGCCATGAGACTCGGAAGAGTAGCCTATTTGTGAAATGGGCCTGGTAAGAGTTGGGCTGAAGTTGGACTCGAGTTAAGTATGAATCCAGCCCAGTAGAGAAGCTTGTGATTCAGTTACCTGGTTCATTTGAACTTGGATGTGGGATTATTCGAATCGGGCAACCTCCCATTAACATAGTGACAGTTTCGAGATAAGTGGTAACAAATGAGAGAGAAGGTAGATATCGTTTACTGAGAAAGTAGGAGACCATGTCGAGATATTAAGTTTCAAGAAGATGGAGTCTGGGGAGATTTTTCTTAGACTGAGTAAGACCGAGAAAGAGGTGGAGGCGGTTAGAGAGAAGAGGTGGCACCACCCTGCAATAATTAAGGGAGAGATTATGAGTCCTCCCCTTATATTGGTTATCAGGTATGCACAATACACACACGAAAACACATACACTTGCCGTAAATATACGCACATTCCATTACTAGATACTCTATTTGAGATTCCTAGTACACTTTGCTGACTTGAGCCCCCTCCAGCGTGTTTTTCAGTCACAACGTTCGAGACTTTGGGGATTCAAGTGGAAATTCAATCAACCTTGTTCCGAATCTTAACCTAGGTTTCGTAAAATTTTGTCATTTCGTCTCGTTCGATTATAAACTTGACATGATGAAAGTTTTGGGCCCCCAACTAGCTCTTAGATGCAGGAGGCTGCAGTTAGGAGATGTGGGGAATAACCTAGACCGGTCCCAATGTTGGGAGTCATGAAGGAACAGTCCAACAACTTGGTGATATACAATGGACTCAAAGATATATGGATTTTGTTGGGTGCCAAATTTATAACCAACTAAGGGCCGGCCCCTACCATGAATAACTTAACCCTATCTTGCCACCAAAACCTTATTGCACTAATACACATTTGGGCTTGGACAGCTGTTAAAAAAGCCCTTAGAGAGCGGTTATAACAGTTGTCCAAGTAACAGTTGTCCAAGCTTGGACAACTATTAAAAAATCGATGTCCAAAAGTTGGGCTTGGACAGCGGTTTTCAACCGCATTGCAAGAGGGGGGCTTGGACATGATATACATATATACATCAAAATACATACACCATACACCAATATACATTACACCAATATACATGATATACATATATACACCAATATACATACACCATACATACAATTAAACAATGCCACTAACAACAATTAAACAAAGCCACACAATATATATATATATATATACATATATAAACAATTAACAATATATAAACCAAGCATCAATTGTTCATCTAACAACAATTAATCCTAACAAATTAACTAATTAATCAAACCAAACACAATTATATAAACATTTAATCCTAATATATATATACATACTAACATATATATACATATACACAATATTAATTCAATATATATATATATATACTAACATATATATACATATACACAATATTAATTCAATATATATATATATATACTAACATATATATATATATATATATATATAGAAAATAAAAATTACCTATGGAAGGAGAAAGCTAGGCGGCGGCGGCGGCGGTAGGGGAGCTTGGCAACAAGGCGACGGCGGCGGCGGTAGGGGAGGACGCGCGGCGGATGGTTCGATTTGGGGGAGAGGGAGGAGGAGGCTAGGGCTTCTGGTTCGCGATTTGGAGCTAATGGGAAGGCAACGGCGGGAGAACGCGCGGCGGAGTTCGATTTAGGGTAGAGGAAGGAGGCCGGGCTTCGATATCAGCTGGTTTAATTCACGGTTTGGGAAAAAATTCTTTTGGTTCGCGATTTGGATGTATATATATTAATTATCCGATTTTCTTGGGCCGGTTTTGAACCATTGTCCAAATCTATGCTTTGGACAATGGTTCAAAACCGTGTCTAAAAAACATTTGCACAGTGGTTCTAAACCGCTTCTAAGTGTTATCTTGGGCAAATGGTTTTGAATCGTTGTTTTTTTTTTTTTTTTTATTAAAACCGCTTCTCCAAACTCAGAAATGGAGAAATTGTTTTAAAAAAAGGGTTGTCCAAGTCATAAATTGCAAGTTTAAATGTGTAGTAGTGTTGTATCCCTACCAGTACTAGTTCTCTTTATTAATCACAATCCAACGAACTATGGTCGCCACTAAGTCTATGATCACCTGACCAACGTTATGATCAATCACTATACATATGCAACTTCTGAGGCGAGCATTATATATACGAGTTGGTCTTATGTAAAATAATCTTTACCATACAACTGATTTACCAATCATCACTTTATATATAATATAACAATTAATACTCTTGAATGAAATAATTTAATATACAGGCAAACTAATACGTTTTACTGAAGTAAAAAAATTTGATATTGTTTGAAAATAGACACGCATAATATAAACTAGTTGCACAGTAAAACTGGTTCGTATATGATTTTGCCACCGGTGAGAAGGGAAAACAAAGATTAATCGCTATAATGGTAACTAAAAGTGCCATAAAATTTCCCCATCTATTTTTCATGTGGGACGGTCTAACATAATTTTTTGTGCGAGAATAATTAGCATATTATCTTGTCTACTTACTTTTCAAGACATGGTAACAGAAATTAGGAACTAATGTTAGGCAGGTTAGGTTGGCCAAACTTAGAACATTGCTAGCTTTAGTGAAATCCATTGCTTTAATATTGAAGCGTTCATATATATTGAAATATCAAGAATCCAACTAAATTATGAGAATTCATATAATTTCTAGAGTCCAAGTTTTTAGAGCACCTTTCAGAATTTCTCAAAATTTCTTTGACCAAAACGAGATAGTAGCACAGCTCAACTCGGCTCATCTTTATACTGTGTTAAAATAGAAATGTTATATAATAATTTAATTAGTTTAAACATGATAAATGTTCATATCCTAGATTTTTTTTTTTTATTGATAACATCTCCAATTAAGGAACAACATATAGCCCTAATTTGTAATTTCTAACATTGCGAGACAGAATATATATAACATTTTTCTTTGCTTACTGTCCATTCAATTTTCCTTATACAACATTATTAATTATTACTCCCTTCATCCCAATCATAATGACATTTTTACTATTCATAGGATTTAATAGAATAATGATAAAGTGGTGAGATAGAAAAAATTATTTATTAGTATTTTATATGATAAAATGATAAAGTAATGAACAATTGGGAGTAAAAGTGCTGTTTATTAATATTTTATGGGGAGAAAACATTTAGGTACAAAGTCAAGAGAAAAAAAACATTTTAGTACATTTACTTTTTTCAATTACATTCCACTACACACTTGGGTCATTAAAGATTGAAATACCCATCTTCCCCTTTTAGCTCCCTGCAGCTTTCTGCGGACTTTCTGCAAATATGTCCCATCGATGAACAATGTTATTAAAATGCAGAAATTTTGCCTAAAGCGTAATTTTTGTTTTAACTTTTGACTCATTTTTTATGTTTTGACTAATTTTGAACCTTACAAATATTTGAATACCAATTTTCTTCAAATTCTTCTTCCTTATTTTTTTAAAATTACCTTTTTTTTTCCAAAACTAGCAGAATTTTAATTATTTATTCGGTCCAAATTCAAATATCACTTTACTTGCAAAAGTCTCACTATCTTGACTGTTAATAGTCTCACTATACATATAAAAATTTCATTATACATACAAAAATCTCACTATACATAGAAAAATTTCACTATACATACAAAAATCTCACTATGTTAGATAGTATTGCACTTTTTCCAAATTTCTTGATGGCATAAGCTCTCTAACTTCTTCAGCAAATTCTCATCTCCCGAGTGCACCTTATAATCAACTTCAAGTCTCTTGACAATCAGGAATAGATTACCACCAGAAATTCTCTATCTCAAATAAAAAACACACAATTACCAAACAATCCACAGCTTGAAAAATCACCAAAATAGTTCATAATTAAACAACCCTTACAAGTATGCTGTTAAACAACCCATATAATACACAAATATGCTCTTAAACAACCCTTTTAAATCAGCTAATTATAACAAATTGTTAAAGCCCAAAAAAAATCGCCCAATTAGGATACATGGATCCATTTCGCTCTGCATATTTCAATAAGTAAACTGATAATTAATACAATCTCTTAATTGATACATTGCATATCAACAGCATCACAAAATCAATTACTGTTATAAAATTAATCAATCAATCAAAGATGACAAATGATTAATTCTTCCACTAATTAAAAACACATGAAGTAGCAAATTAATAGGTCAATCCACACAAAACCTTCAAATATGTTGAATTCCTTACCAATCTGAAGCAACCTGAAGGCACTTTCGGTTTATATGCATATAACCAAACACCACTATGTGGTTCATATCTTATTTCATTTTATATGCATATAACCAAACACCACTTTTAGATAACCCTCACACCAAATTACACATCAGAGTCTGAATTCATATAGAAGATGAATTTATCAAGCCTTAAAACAACAAATTGCAGCCAATCCAGTTCAGACAAGTTATAGCCGTCAAATTCTCAGAGATTCTTGAAAAGGGGAAAGGAAAAAAAAGAAAAGAGATGTAAATACCAGATTTGGTGCTGAGAGAAGCATCAACTCTTGCTGATGAACCAAACCAATTTTCCATAAGTGTCGCGGATATACGGGTGGTGCTCGATCAGACTCTGCCTCCGCGTCGGATGGCTTCGCGACACCACCGTCGGCTTCGTCAGGTGTAGATCTGATATAGATCCGTCACCACCACCATCTCGATCTGAAGGGCGGCGCTCGAATCACGGATCCGTTCGCGATCCAGATCCATTAAATCTGGGGTTTCTTCTTCAGGTTCCAACAAAGACAGAGACGCCCGACGATGGCAGCAAGCGAGCGGTGACGGCGGTTTGGGAGCACCGTTCACATGAGCGGCGGATGCGTCGTGACCGAAGGAGACGGGCTTTTCTACGCCGTTAACGCCAGCGGCAAGCAAGACGATGGCAGCAAGCGAGCTGTGATGCGCGGTTCGATTGGTGAAGAGGGGCGGCGGTGTGGTGATTATAGAGAGAGAATTTTGGGAAGAGAGAGAAATGAGAGGTGTATTTTGAATTTTGAGGAATGAGGATAAGAGATGGACGGATTCAGATTGTGTGTGATAGGAGAGAGGGGGGCCGATCTTTTTTGTGTTTCCGATAAGTGTTAAATTAGTCTTTTAATTATTCACTTTGTATTGGATTGTATTTAGAAAAAGCATTTGTATCTAGTTGTTTGTGAGTTCTAAATTTTGTATTTAGATGTAATTTTTTTATTTTATGTGATAAAGTAATAAAGTAATAAAATGTGTAAGTAACTTTATCATTATGATTGAGACAAAAATACGGGATATTTTATCATTATGATTGAGGGACGGAGGGAGTAAAATTTAAGTGTCGTGCGACTCCACCGACTTATAGGCTAACTGAAGCACACTGTTCCCTGATTCATTCTTCAGATAAATTCAAATAAACATGCAATGGAAATTAGATAATTTATACATTGGAAATAAAGAAAAAAAACCCAAGTACAAAATTAAAGAAACTGATAGTTGATTGCGAGCTATTAATTATTAACAAAAATTTATATTAATCAAGTTCATGCTTATAAACTTTATTTTTAATTCATATTATTTTATTTTATCATGGCATAATACAAATTAAAATTAATAATTTAAAAAAAATATGTTAAAAATTAGTAAAATTAATTAAATAATTCAAGTTCATGTATCATTAACCTGATTCACGGGGACCAACTCATTAATTATTAGCTCTTTTTAGTAGGGTCCCATAAGGAGAAATAACACACATAACTCATTGTCCACCATCCGACAAATAATGCATGTGTTACAACTTAAACATATACAAAACAAAATCATGCTGCAGCAAAAAATAAAATGAAGTCCTATAGTCCCAAAGTGTGACCACTTTGCTGATTGGTCCACGTGTACCTTTGCTAAAAATAGCCCAATATAAATAAAAAAATAGTAATACAATAAAAAAGGACAGTGCGAGAAAATGTAAAGTTTGTTGGAAAAAATAGATGCATAAAAATCTTCTTTTTTCTTGTATATATATCTCCATTTAGAAACTCAAATTAGCCCAAGCAATATCCTCACACACCCCATCACAAATACAGAGAGAAAAATAACTCTTGAAATTGCCAGAAAAACTCAAAACAAAGATGTCTTTTGCAAAGTTTTTCAGGCAGAAAAAAAGACCTCTTTTACTATTAGTTTTCTTGCATTGTTTCATAATAAATACAGAGCACCTCTGCTATAAGTCCAACCGTACAATCCAGCATTCATCATCTCTAGCAAAGATGAAATTCGACGGAAACCTACGTTTCGACAACCTAGAATTCGCAGTGAAGGATTTCGGCAACAGATACCATCTATTACCGTCCGCGGTTTTAAGCCCCGAATCGGTATCCGATATTTCCTCCATTATAAAATATGTATTCAATTTAGGTCTGACTTCGGAGCTTACCGTTGCTGCAAGAGGGCACGGCCACTCCCTCGAAGGCCAGGCTCAGGCGTACCAAGGGGTCGTCGTCTCTATGGAATCGCTTCGAGTTCCGGAGACGAGTTTCCATATCGGGAAACACCCTTATGTCGATGTTTCGGCGGGCCAGCTTTGGATAAATATTCTGCATGAGAGCCTTGAACATGGGCTAACTCCGAAGTCTTGGACCGATTATCTTCATCTGACAGTCGGCGGCACTTTATCGAACGCTGGAATCAGCGGACAAGCGTTTAGGCACGGGCCGCAAATCAACAATGTCTACCAATTAGAAGTTGTCACAGGTAAGATATGATCACATGCAGTGCATTTTGTGTGTACTTTTAAATAGTATTAGTTGTTTCATTGAAAAGTATTAGTAGTTTCATCCAAAGGTATTAGTTTAAATCAAAAGTGCAACAAAACTGCTTTACACAATAACAACACATATGTAGCTTCTCAACAATACCTTCTAGAATGTAACAATCTGAACTGTCGATGTGCAGGTAGGGGCGAAGTGGTAACTTGTTCGGACGAGCAGAACTCCGAGCTCTTCCATGCCGTACTTGGAGGACTAGGGCAATTCGGAATCATAACCAAAGCTCGAATCGCCTTACAACCTGCCCCGAAAAAGGTTCCCAAAATTAGAAAATCTTTAAACATGATTTAAGGACAACAAGAGATTATACTAACATGTATCCTTCTTACAGGTTAAATGGATCAGAGTGCTTTATTCGGACTTCTCCACCTTCGCCCGTGACCAGGAGCATCTCGTATCGTCTACGAATTCATTCGATTATGTAGAAGGGTTCGTCCTGATAAACAGAACCGGTTTATTGAACAACTGGAGGTCATCTTTCAATCCAAAAGACCCTGTCCAAGCAAATCAGTTCACTTCTGAAGGAAAGATTCTGTTTTGCCTAGAAGTTGCAAAGTACTATAATCCTGAAGATTTGGATCAGATTGATCAGGTAAGACTTTTCGTCGTCTTGTTCGTCTGAAACTGCTCGAGATTTATTGCTTACATCATCATATATGTCATGTGTGCAGGATATTGATACTCTCTTGTCTGAACTAAACTACATCAGGTCCACTCTCTTCTCGTCCGAAGTTTCTTACGTCGATTTTCTCGACAGAGTGCACGTGTCCGAAATGAAACTCCGGGAAAAAGGTTTGTGGGACGTGCCACACCCATGGCTAAATCTTCTCGTTCCGAAAAGCAAGATTCATGAATTTGCCAAAGAAGTGTTTGGTAACATTGTAAAAGACACCAGCAATGGTCCTGTCCTAATCTACCCTGTCAACAAATCGAGGTATTAATTAATCGTAGCAACTAGTGAACAACTAATACTTTCAACAGAAACAACTAATACTGTTTAGTGAAAACAGCTAATACTGATTTACTGACCAACTAAAAAAAGCACTTGAATTGCACGGTGCAACTGATGCATAAAAGTATTTGCATACGAGACGATTATTTTTCATATACCGATTTTTTATTCAATTTCATCTCGTTATTTTAACCACAGTTGGAAAACGGGAACATCATTGGTTACACCTGAGGAGGATGTTTTCTACCTAGTAGCCTTCCTCACTTCAGCAATGCCATCTTCGACAGGACAAGATGGCCTCGAACATATTTTAAGACAAAACGAAAGAATTCTGAGCTTTTGCGGGAGCCCACATCTCGGAATCAAACTGTATTTACCTCATTACAGCACTCAAGAAGAGTGGAAAGCTCATTTTGGCGCTCGTTGGGAAGTTTTCTACAGAAGAAAACTGAAGTACGACCCGTTGGGGATCCTAGCTCCTGGACAAGGAATATTCGGACGAAAAAAAGCCTTCGGAGTACAGTGACCATGAAGCTGAAACATCAGTTCATATTATAGCTGCAAGAATGTAGGTGAAGCCACTTAGATGTACATAATCATCAAATTGAGGAGTTTAAGATTTACAATTTCACTGTCCTGGTCTAAAAAAAAACTTACTATTTGAAGTACACAGAATATTAAAAAATTAAGTTCACGGATAACGCTCACTTCTTTCTTTCATTCGAAAGCGAGCGTTAAGACTTCCATTCCACGTGGCTCCTAAGTGAATAAAAGAAAGACGAGCATATTGAAACATATTAAGCTGAACTCATCATCAAGACTTATTAATCCCATCTCGGTTAATATATGAACACAAATCCCTCCAAATATCATCTCAAATCTACGAACCAAGCAAATCGGTTGTCATAAATTAAAAAAATCATGCGCATAACTTCCCTCTGTCCAAAATCATCTCAAATTTCTCAATTTCATATATACAACACACAAGTAGGCAGTCCTCAATTTTAAAAATGCAACATTCAGATTGGAAGCCCTAATTCAATGTCAATCCAAACGGCTTTAACCTCACCTTACTCAAAACAAAAATCTGCAAATGCAGCCTACTAAGCGAAACGATTAACAAAAAGCGTTAACCAATCTCCAGACATTCAATTAATCGCATTCCAATCACCAATATACACTTATACTTGTTCAGGGGAGCAGAATACCGACCTGTTCCATGACGTACGTGAAGGACTAGGCCAATTCAGTATCATCACCAAAGGCCAGTTCGCCTTACAATCTGTCCCAAAAAGTTGGCAAAAATTACAAATCTTCAACCAGAATTAAAGGACAAGAATTTATATTAACATGTATCCTCTTACGGATAAAGTGGATCAGAGCACTTTATTCCGACTTCTCCACGTTAGCCCGCAACCAGGAGCATCTCATATCGTCATATTCGAAAATTAAGTTCACAGACAGATACAAAGCAGTTAAAAAGACACCAATCACCATCAAATTAGCAGTGGAAATGCATCAAGAACGTATACAAAAATTATTCAAACGAAATTATTCAAAAGTGTAGTACACTAGCCACAATAACATGTACACACTAGAATATAGAGTTACTTGATAAAAAATTGCAACGGCAACACATTCACTTCGTTTCACCCGTCCAGCCAAGGCCAGGCCGATTAATTTTCTCTTCAGAATCTTCATAGTCTCGAGCATCACGAAGATTAGCCTCAAAATCGGTGAAATCACTCGCAACTGGAAGAAAGCTACTTATATCATCCGTAGCTCCAAAACCTCCAGCACGCATCACTTCATCAGAAGTCACGGAAGCTTCCATATTTACGGCATCTTGAGATTCAGAAGGCGCATGCTTTTTAACATCTTCAACAAATTTATCCTCCGGTTCTTCATAGCCACGGACATCACTAAGACGGCCCTCAAAATCAGTGAAATCGGTTGCACCTGGAACAATACTATTGATATCATCAGTTGCTCCGAAACCTCCAGCTCGCACGATTTCGTCAGCTGTGACAGAAACTTCCATATCTACTTGTGCAGAAGTGTTTGCAGGTGCTGGTGCCGTGTGTTGATTGTCATTCTTATCTGCTTTGACGGGAGATTGAGATTAGTTCAGAGAAGAAAGTCCAGTTTCTCACTTTTCTGATTTAAGTAGTGAAAAATAAAATTTTGACGAAGTTTATGAAGGGCGTTGAAGATCTCAGTTTTAAATTGATAATTCTGCTTTTTCTTTGTGACAGTTAATTCAAGAGCCCTGTTTGGTTAGAGACTACCGAAATCAGCCGCTCTGATCAGCTAAGCTACCGAACCTCAGAATCCAGGAACGAACATGAGTCGGAACAAATATAAATAAGTGATGAATGCCCATCATATATACATCTAAGTTTCTAACATGGATTAGCTAAATTTTGGTGATAGATTTCGGTGAAAAAGCAACAACCGAATCCTGCGACTCCATGAGATTATGTTAAGTCTCAAAGGAGATGTTGTTTGATTTCAGCTTTTTTTCCTGTAAAATCGCTCTTTCGAACTAACAGACTGGAATTCAATGATTATGCAGAATAAGTGGTGCAACTGCTTCGCTAGAATGAAAGATGAACAAACCAAATAACAAATGCATTCCTTTCAAAAAAAAACAAATGCATTCTTTTGTTGATTTGTCCATAAACCTTGACAAATTTCAGAATCTTTGCTCAAAAAGTAACTGTAAAATGAAATACAAAGAGAAGGAATTACCTTGCACATTTCTAAACGAGCCAAACTCCATGACCTGTTGCAATTAAAGCTGTAGATATCTTCAATAACAAATCCCCAATCTGCAATCATAGATTGGAGCTAAATCATTTCTGAAATAGACAGCATAATACCATTTTAAAAAAATATCAAGCTGCAATTAGCACCAAAATGTGTTAGAGCTCAGTTTATATATATAAACACAAATCCCTCAAAAAACCCATCTCAAATTTCTCAATTTCAAATATAGAAATACACAATAGGGCAGAAGATCACTCACCAATTCACAATTAAAGAAAGAAAATACTCGTAAAGAAAAGGTAGTATCTGCAATCTACATAAGCACAAAATATTAGTGATATGTTAATTAGTAAAATGTTGCAAGTTACGGTATCAACAACAATGGCGGCTGGCTGTGGTAGACACGTGGTTGCGTTAGTACGGCGCCACCGACTTATCATTTCCTCATCATATATCTCTACATATATAAATTATTATTATAAATTTAAAATACTGGAACGAATTAGGAATAAGAGAATAATTCATCAATTGTCAATCTCTAATTAAATGAGTATATAAATTAGTTACTTTGTAATGAAATGGTAAATTTCAAAAAATTTGTCGGCCATAATTTTTTAAAAAAATTAACCATAATTTTAAAATCAATAAATTTTCATTCTTAAGTCTATTTTACTATCATTAATTAATTTGATTACTATATAAGTTCTATTGCCGACTATTTTTTTTTTTTTTTTTTTTTGTTGAGAGTAATATTATATGTTCTATCTTGTGATTGAATAATTTAATTTACAAAATTGAATTTACGATTTTAGACTTTAATTTTATTTTTATTAAATCGGGTTTGAATAGGCATCGTCATAGTTTGTACTAACAGGATTACTGGGAGTATATAAAAAGGAAATTGACAGCAACGTTCAAATCAAATTCGATTCAAATATAAACCCCCAAAAACCTAAACCCTTTTCATTCAGAAACACACCCAAAAAAGTAAAAGGGGAAGAAAAATTAGAAGAAACACGCTAAAAATCGTTAGCTTTTTCAGGCCTTGTTTTTTACCTTCCATTTCAAGCGAAGTAATCAGAAATCTTCGTGTGTGTTTTTTGCACCAAACAGTGAATAAAATCTCCCAAATTTCCGGCTAAGTGGGAACCCTAATTTCACGCACTCTATCCCGCCGGAAAAAATGTCACCTCCGGTGAGTACCCCTCACTCCGCTTTCGAAATCCCGAAACCCGATTTCCAATCATCGCAGAGTTTAAAATCTTCCGAAAGTTTTGATTTTTCTGTGGATTCGACTTATACTGCTATATTTAGTCACTCAAAAACAGGTACTGAAAAATCGCATGTTTCGAGTCGATCGAGGCCTAGGCTAATGAAGATGAGGAGGAAACAAATGCCTCGAGATGGAAAAACTGAAAAAAATGATTTGGGAATCAATGGGTTGAGTGATGTTAGTGGTGAGAATGCTGGTAAATTGGGGAATGTTTTTAGGGCAGATTCAAATGGGAATATGGATCAATTTGGGAGTGGATTAGGTCCTGGTGCTAGTTTGAATGATTCCTCATTTGTTTTGGGTTCAGGGAATGGGGAATCACTGTTTGGTTCTAGCATGAATAGCTCAAGTGACAAGCCGTGCGGTTTTACGTTTATCTTTAATGAAGGGAAATCAAGTTTTGATGCGCATAAGGAAACAGGGAGTTTTATGTTTGGAGCTCGCAAGGATTGCCATGAGGTGAATCAGAATCTACCAGGTGAGTTTGGAAAATTTATTAGTGCTAATTTTGCATCTGGTATTAATTCAGTAAATGTAGACAATAGTGAATCTGACAAAGGTTCTGGAAACACAATACCTGATGTGAGGAGTAATGTTAAATTGGATACTTCTGGAGATTCTGATAAGGTCTGTAATCCTTGCTCTCAGTTCCCATTTAATTGTAGTGATAATAGTAACAACAATCATGTAAAATTTGTGTTTGAGGTTGATTTGAAAAAGAATTCAACAGGTAGAAATAGGGATAGTGAAAAAGAAAATGCAGAAAATGGATTTCAGTCTCAAAATGCTTGTGCTGATGGTGTTTTTGTTTTTGGAGGGTCGAAAAGCCAGGGAGGTTTGAATTCTAATGGGAGTACCAATCCTTTTAACGAGGTGACTGAATTGCACAGGGGAAAGGCTGATGATTGTGGTGGTTTTGGACACGCTGCTTTTAGCATCTCAGATGAGATGAATAAATTGAACATTGGTGATTCTAAGGTAGATGATAAGAAGTCGGGGATTTTTAGTGGTAACTTTGCTGTAAATACCGATAATGTGTTTGTGTTTAGAGGTGAACAGAAGAACTCTGATTTTATGAAGGAGAATCATCCAAGTATGAGCCAGAAGACGCCAGAAGTGAGTCGTTCCTCACATAATAACTCTGAATCAGACAGAGCTTCGTCATCTTTTTTCCCATCAGCTGGAATAGGTGCAGATCTAAATGGTGGTTTTTGTGAGGTGCCATCCATGAGTAAAGGTGAGAAAGACAGCATAAGCTTTACAGGCAAATTGGGTGGATTAGACTCCACAAATGCAGATTTTAGCACTCCAATTTTGAAATTTGACTTTTCAGACAACAATGTATTCCCTGGGATTGGTAGATCACTGGGAGGCAAAAAATCAAAGAAGAAAAATGGAAAATTACGACAAAAAACTGTGGTCCAAGATTTGTTTCGCCGGAATCATGCGTCTGAAGAAGGTAATTTCCAGCAAAATCACGAGTCTCCTGGTAATGGTTCACCCATGGATTTTTCACCTTACCAAGATACAAGCAGGCATCAAGTTTTGGAGCACTGTGAAGAGCCTCGTGATGAAGTCAGCACTTCAAAATCTTCCTCGTCATTAACTGCACAAGATGGCCTATCAGCACTAAAATCTCAATACAAGAAAAAGTATAAGCTGAAAGTTCGTTCAAATTCCACAATCCAAACAAATGATCCAGCCAAAGAAAATGCTAAGCAACAGCCTTCAGGGACTGCAATTCATGAAGTGTGTGAGCAATGGCGTATAAGGTACTCTCAAGATGTAGTTTTTATTTATTTCTGAGACGTGTGTGCATTTTATTTTAATTTGAATAAATTTGATTTTGTCCAGGGGAAACGAGGCTTATCATGCAGGACAACTTTCTCAAGCCGAAGAATTTTATTCAATGGGTATCAATTCTGCCCCACATATCCGTGACATTGGATACTCCATGAAACCATTTCTACTCTGCTATAGCAACCGTGCTGCAACACGAATGTCACTTGGGAGGATGAGGGAAGCCATAGGAGATTGTACAAAAGCATCTGAACTAGAGCCAGACTTTCTGAAAGCCACGTTAAGGGCTGGATAGTAATTAACTCTTGTCTTTCTGGTTTAACGTTTGACTATTCAGTTTTATGGAAACATAAGTGTACTGTCTCTTATTTAATTCGTAATGACTGGATAATTTTTTTATTTTCTAAAATTGTTCTGATAATTTTTTAGCTGTTATCTGGTGTTGGGAGAAGTTGAAGATGCGATTAAATGTTACACTAAATGCTTGAGTGATGGAACCAGCATTTGCTTAGATAGGAGAGTTACAATTGAAGCCGCTGATGGCCTGCACAAGGCAAAGGTGAAATAATAATAATAATTATTATATCTGTTATAGTAAATTTATTGCAGAAAATGTTCCTATAGTTCTATTGTGTATAGTAGATTCAATTAAGATAGCAATGGTTTTATTCCAAGAGCTTGGTCTCTGTGAAATTCATCGTTACCTTTATCATGTAATTATAAAGGCGAATCAAATTGATAGCTAAAGGGATAATTAATCCTTACCTTTTTTAGGAATACTTCGCTTGGTGGTTGTGAATGATTGATTTTTGAAATCTTTTTGGACATTGGTTCCATTGGCGCAAGTAAGAAGAGCTTTAAATCTCTCTGTTCCTGTGAGCCTAATGGGGAAAGTGTTAGGCTTATGTATGCAATTTATCATTTGTGCAAATACAAATTTTCATATCAGATTTTGAGAGAGAGGTTGATAAAAACATTTCAAAGTAAAGATTTATATGTAGTTTCTCATGTATGTTCTTGGAGAGGAATTATAGGTCCAATTGTTTTTTCTCCATTTCTCTATTTCGAAGTCAAAAGTTTAATCATTTTAAAGACCAACAGTATTATAAAGATAATCCCTTTAGAAGAGTGAATCCCTTCCATTTCCTCTGTGGGTGTGCCTGTACTCCAGTTTGTCTGTTTCTAATCTTTTTCATTTGCAACTGATTGACATATTTGTGGTATCACTTTGTTTTGTTGTTTATACTTCTGTTGGACATTTCTGTAAGTCAGAATTTGATTGAAAATTTTGATTTGAACAGAAAGTGGCTGAACAAATGCTTCAATCTGCCAATCTCTTGCAAAAACAAACTGATGATGCGGCCAGTAGCGCTATGGGGATCATTGAGGAGGCCCTGTTGATCAGCCGTTTCTCAGAGCGATTGCTACAGATGAAAGCAGAGGTTTTGTACTCGGTATACTGCCAACTCTAATCTGTTTGCAATAAATTATGTTTGAGATTGTATATAACAATCCAACTTGAAACTGGTGAGAAATTCATGATCCTGTGATGTTATTGTTACAGTTGCGAATGTATGATAAAGTTATTCAACTTTGTGAACGAACTCTTGATGTTGCCCAAAAGAACCTTAGTGTGGATAATCACAAGTGCAAAAGTTCTCATGTGAAGCTCTGGAGGTGGCAGTTGCAGACCAAGTCCCACTATCGTCTGGGAAAGCTTGATTCGGCCCTTGATTTGATTGAAAAACAAGAAAAATTGTCTCTCAGCTTTAAGTAAACCTCAATGGCCTTCAATTCGTAATTCAATCTTCTTTTAAAATATTTCATGAGATGTTGATTATAAAATTAATCATGTAGGTCTGGAGATGAGACCCAGGATACCTCAGTTGCCTTAGCAGCCAACATACGTGAACTTTTATCCCTAAAAGTACGTTATATGTTGATTTTGTTTTAGTTTTGATATTTAGAGTCTATATAAATGTACCTTATATGTTGATTTTTCTTGCTTTTTGATCATTACAGAAATCAGGAAATGAAGCATTTAGTTCTGGAAGGTATACAAAAGCTATAGAGAATTATACTTCTGCTATATCAAAAAGTTTTGAATCACGTGGTTTCATGGCTATATGCTTCTGCAATCGTGCTGCTGCATACCAATCGCTCAGCCAAATTATCGATGCCATTTCAGATTGTAGTATAGCCATTGCTCTGGATGACAATTACTTAAAGGTTGGTAAGAAAATAAAAGTTGGTTATTATCTTCAGGATGTAGTCATTTTAAATCTAGCATTTCTTTTATATCATTACTCTTATACAGTTGATATTTTTATGATGACTTAGCGAATCTTGATGAATGTTTACAATTTTAAAGATGATGAAGTATAAGAACTATTAAGAGCAAGTTTGTTAACAAAAATCTTGATTCCTTTCTGCATAGGCAATATCAAGGAGAGCTACTTTACACGAAATGATCAGAGATTATAAGCAAGCAATCTATGATCTGCAGAAACTGGTCTCTCTTCTTGAAAGCCAATCACAAATAAAAAACCAAGCTAAATCAAGTGGAGGCAGTGTGAGGGACTTAAGGAAAGCTCGTCGTCGTCTTTCCTTAGCTGAAGAAAAAGCTAAAAAGGAAATCTCTCTGGATCTTTACCTCATTTTGTAAGTCCAATCATCATATTTTATTTCATGATATGTTGAAGCTTGAATTAATTTTTGGGCTTTAATTGGCAGGGGAATTAAAGAATCTGATACTGAATCTGAGATTAAGAAGGCATATCGAAAGGCAGCTCTGAGACACCATCCAGACAAGGTCTCAAGCATTCTCTTACAGTTACACATATTATTGGATACTCTTGTTCTGATGCTCTTAGTTTATGGTGGTGTAGGCTGGTCAGGTTTTGGCAAGGAATGATGTTGCTGATGATGGAACATTACGTAAAGAATTTGGTGAGAAAATTCACACGGATGCTGACAGGCTGTTCAAAGTTATTGGGGAGGCTTATGCTGTACTTTCAGATCCTTCCAAGGTATACTCTTGACATAATAATTGAGAAAAGAGTAACACTTAGGTACACCAGTTCAAACAATACCGTTCAATGAAAATAAGCTAATACTGACCAACTAATACCTTTTAGTAAAACAATTAATACCATTTAAAACGCACTTTAGTTGGACGATGCAACTGCTGCAATGTAGTATTTGCCTTGAGGAAAAGCAACCATGTGTGGTGGGTTGGGTGCTTGAAGGCGGGAGGCTTTGTAGAACTGTAGTCCTTACATGCTTTGATGTTTAATAAAAAAAACATTCGTTTTCGTTTCTCAACAATAAGACAAGAAGCCTAACATTTGTGCCATGGTCTCTTTGCAGAGGTCAAAGTATGATGACGAAGAGGAGATGAGGAAAATGTACAGGGACTGTAACAGAAACACTAGTTCAGAACATCCATCCACATCTTACACTTCTCCATACGAAAGAGGAAGTTCATATGGAAGACAAACTGGCTACAGTTCTCCATTTGAAAGAAACAGTTATACTAGGCGGTATTGGTACGAAGCAAGATCTTACAATTCACGTTGGTAGTTCGAGGCAATGCATTCATACTTGTGAATACATGCCGTTTCAACATAGTCGCCATTGATTCAGATAGCCCTAAACAATCAACGCGAGAAAAATGATGTATCTTCAGTGAATCTGATGCAAATAGGCCCTCTAATGGCAGATGAAGGCAAAGGCTTCAGGAAAGTGCCTGCTGATTCTTTTTACGCCCACTGGACTGGGATAGTTTTACTTGAGTTATTATACCATGTTACAATGATGATTGTTAGAATATATAGATGAAAATTTTGGGAATAGATTTGCTGTCATGACACAAATTTGTAATGCATCATATTGGTGTGGAAAAAGATTGAAGGGCCTAATTTCTTTTATAATAATTTTAATTTCTCATTGAAATGTTGCACACTTGATTAAGACTTTGTTCCTATTTTCCAATGATGGTGTGGTTATTTAATTAAAAAGCTTCTTTTAAACAGATAGTAACTCTTCTTTTTAGTGTAGGACATTGTGGGTGCAAAAAATTGTAGTTTTGAGTAATTGATTAGAAATAGTGATATATGGGAAAATTGTTAAATAGTAGAAGTTGATAATGTTTATAAAAAATTTAAAGAAAATTGATAGTGTTTGAAAAAAATGTTAATAATATTTAAAAAGATGTTCATAAGTTATCAAAAGTATTCCATTTTTAGCTTTTAACTTATAATTTTTGACAACTTATATAATATAATACTCCTACATATAATTAAAAGATAAATAAACACCACAAATAACTTTTACATACAAATTTATTTAATTATAATCACTTATAATTTTTTTAAGACACCCCTTTATCCTCCAATAATCCCATAAACACGAAAGTGAAGTACCAACTAACTTTCGATGTAGTGAGAAAAAAGATCGATTGAGTATTTTTTTTTTTAATAGATTTTTCAAGACGGGGGAAACTACATATGATGTCCCGCAGGGAAACAGATGCACATTTATACGAGGGTTCAGTTACTAATACCAAATTATTTTTTCAAATGCTCCAAAACTGTCGTTGCATGTGAGGGTGAGAAGTGCTAAAACAGTATTGCAATTCCCATCAAACGCCACGATTATGTTATACTCGTTCTCATATAACATACCAATTTCTAAAAAAAGAAATATGTATATATATATATACTATCAATTTCGTGAAACTGGACAGATTTTTAACTAATTGACTAATATCATTTGACTAGAGTAACAATTTTGATTAATTGTAAGGACTAAGGAAGTAGTCAAAATAGCAAAAACATAACAAAGTTCTAGATCCGTTTATTTGAGATGTGTCATGTGACTCATGTCACACTTCCAAATTTGAAATTCAGATTAAACACAAAAAAAAAAAAAAAAAAAAATGATCAAAGGATTCTAAAATGTCTGCACTATTCTCATTCAATACCCCCACAGCAGAATCTCGGAACCGTTTCCTTTATAAGTACAAAAATCTTAACGAAATACAAATTCATCAACTGCGAATCCCAAATTAGAATTAAATAAAACAAGTTCATCGTTAAAAAAACCAAGACTTTTTTTGGGGGGTAAATATCTATCGAGCAGTCTGCGGCTGATCATGTTCCAAAAGCTGGTTTACCAACTTATATGTACGGAGAGAAAAGGCTTTGGTGTGATCCACGAGCTGCTCGTACCTGCAAAGGATAAGGAATCGTTGCATATAAGCACAAACAAAAGGTGGAAAAGAACGATGGAGTTAAAAAAGTTACAATCTGAATATGATCTATGTCAGTAAAACGTACACATTGGTATGGTTGGGTTCCATTATGATTGTTCCAGTCTCTGAATCAATCTTAGCTTCAAGCTTAGAGGTCCTTATGAGATTAACTATCCATCTTTCAGCCTCCTCGTAACTCAAATTCAGTTTCTCAGCTAGCACTCTGTAATCGAAAGCAAACCATAATTGATGATGATATAATATTCATGTTATGCATATATAGTATTACTTAGGTCACGATAATTCAGTCAGAAGGTAACAAAGGACTGGAAAGAGTTAGCTTATGCATATTTGATTTGGGATGATGGATGAGAAAAATAATGTAATGAAATAATTTCAGGCACATACCCCATATCAATACGCTGATGGATGCGACAGTAGGTCTCAAAGATGAAAAGGCGAGCATTTTCGAGAAATTCATCTCTTAGGGGCACAGAGGAGAAATTTCCTTCTTCTACCCTTTTTCCGAGGAATGGGTCGTTCAATATCACCTGCACCAAGATTGCACTGATCATCAATATATGATATAGATGAAAGCCTGAATGTAAGACTGTGTACTAGAAAGGACAAGAAACTTCACTATCTACACCAGAACTAGGCAAAGTACTGATTCAGATCTTGCAATCAAATGGGTCCCCTTTGATCATTGATGCTCAGATAGGAATATACTTTTCTTTTTGAAAAAATCACTTGAAGAGTGAATAAGGGCCATTTAGAGTTGGAAAGCTTACTTCTTCACACTCTCTCATCTTCTTCTGTGCTCCATCAAAATCATAGTTGACATATATGCATGCCAAGAACTCAGTAATAGGATCTTCATAAGAGTGCTGCTCTTGCTGAATCACCTTTATAAATTCCTTAAATTGAGGCCTTCTTCTTTTATTCACAATGAATGCAGTCGCCAGGTAACGTAGAAGATGGGGAGCATTTGTTTGAATGGCATTCAAATATCTACAATAGATTTTACAATTCAAGTTAATAGAATGACAATCGTATTCAGCTGTACTGGTAAGAACAAGACAAATGGCCCTCTTGCTTGGCACAAGGAACTTGGGAAGAAGGATAAAAAGGGACAAAAACAGAAATGGATTCAAGAAACATACTTGTCCTGATTAAACAAGTCGATAATCTGTGTTCTCCCATTATCATTGTTAAAGAAGATGAACAGACTCCAATGCATAAGCCATATTCTGCTCTGAACCTGGTTCATTGGTGAGGAAAAATTCTGCAAAGACAAACATTTTAAGTTCAATCTTTCTGCAGAAAACAAAGAGTGAAAAATTAAACAAAATGTGCAGAAAACAACCTTAGAGTCAATGATCTCCTTTAGGCGGTTAAGCTCCTCCAATGCAATATCCCAATTTTGCATCAATATCTCTGCAGCCAGCTTTCCCCATAATGCACTCAAACTCCTATCACTGTTGGTGCACAAGGCGCGGTACTGATACAAATAATCAGCAGCCCCAGAATAGTTGCCACATTCAAATTGGAATTTGGCATACTGATACAATGCTTCGATCTGCTCAGGACCAATCTGAAACAGAATAGGACAAATTTAACAAATCCACAAAAAAGATGGTAATAGCAGTCCTTAAAATTATGGAATTTATTCACCAATACATGATAAGTAGTTGCTAAGCCTTGTAAAAGTAAAGAAGACCAGAAAGATGCAATATAGAGGAAGCTCAACCTGATAGCGATCATTAAGCATCTGAAGATTGTACTGTTTGTCAGCCCTCAGTTCCTGAACTGCATTAGGATTCTGCAGAAAGGTAACCAAAGGAGCTGCTCCATCTTCCAAAGACTTCAGCCTACCCACCACCTCAGCTCTCCTCTCCACCATGTCTGGAATACAGAATACTCAATCAAGTAATATTACGACATTCCTCTCGTAAACAAAATAACATACCAAAATATGCAAATAGACATTCACACCATAAAATTCCAACATAAATATTTTAATAAATCTAATTTCCAGTCCAGACATATATCTAAAACTCTCAAATAGTATTCAATTTAGATTCGGAGATCTAGAGTAAAACATTCAGAGAGGAGAAAAAACAATATTGGACCATAAAAACAAGCAATCCCCATCCCAAGGCGGCACACTTAGTGAATGAAATAACCAAACCTAAAAAACATAAAAATAACACTTCATCTCAGATACAAGTGTCTAACGCTATCTTCAAACCCTAAACTAATTCAAGTGCACTAGCTCTATCTTCAAACCCTAAATTTTTTTTCCGATTAGGCATTATATCAAAATTAAATTCTAAATAAACAAAGTTTTCACGTCCAAGAATCTAAATAACGAGACACTCCAACCAAAGCTGAAGAAATCAAAACCCTAAGCACCAATCAAGTCACAGTACCACAAAATTACACATACCCTGTGGAACATCGTCAGAGTGGTAGAGGGATTTGTGAATGTCCATGGCGTAATCAACCATGTTGGTGTGATTAAGAAGCACGATCTTCGCCTTCAGAATATCTCCCTCGGCATACAGCGCTATCTCCTGCAAGAATTCAAGCAACGGGAAAACGAGATGCCTGTCAAGATGCGGTGCTATCCGCGGCGTCAAGTCGTGCTTCGCCGCCATCTTCTCTCTTCAGCTGCGGTGGTTGGATGTGTGACGAACGGCGGCCTGAGTTTTGTGGTGGTTATGCAGCAGCGAGATTTGTGCAAGGGAAAAGGGGCGCAATAGGTTTTCTGAATCTTTTCACAGTAGAGTTGGGCCTGTTGGGCCGGAATATAAAGGTTGGATTGGTGCCTGTTGGGCCAAAATATATAAGTTGGGCCGTAGGTTATTAGCACCCAGCATTAGGAAATACACCACTCGTCCAATTTTTAAATTTCAACGGACAAATAAAATGTCATAATTATTCTTTTTTTCTCCCTTGTAACTACATGCACCCCTTATTCTAATAGAATTTGAATAAATTCTTCAGTTAAAAATTCGAGAAAAAAATTCAAAATATTTAGTAGATTTTGAAATATTTTTTCAAAAATTGGTGTGTTTTTTTTTTGAAAATTTGTTCTCAAGACTCTCATATTATTTCAAAATATATTTTTCATTGTATTTTTTTGAGATTTTTTGACAATTTTAGAGTATTTTTTCGACAAAGCATGTAATTTTTTATTTATTTTTTTACGAAAATCAATCAAAAAATCAGTAAATCAGTCCCCGAATTTTTAAAACGCAAAAGTGGGTCATTCGTGTTAATGAAGAACACAAAATGAATGAAGGAATTTGTGTGTTTTGATTTTTTAGAAATGCAAATGAATAAAGAAATTTGAGAAAGAAGAGTAATTTAAAAAATTAATTAATAGTGTACTAATTTAGTGAAGGTTGAACTAATGTAAGTGGTGTATTTCCTAAAAATGGGGTGCTAATAACCTGGGCCATAAGCTGGATCGGGGCCTGTTGGGCTTACTCATTACTTGCTAAATCTAATTTCAATTATATAAATTGGTATGATAAGGTCGCATTTGAATGATCTTTTACGCCTTTATAAGCAAGAAAAAATTAAGGGGTGTTTTGGAAAGAAAATTGTACGTATTAGTGTGATTTATTATCTTGAATACATATATCAGGTATTATATAATTTTTTATAACAACTAGTATGAGATATGAGATGGGGAATGAATAAGCACAAATCAACACATGTCTCTTTTAAATTGTTAAGTCGGCATGCCTAAATTATGTTTCATCTCACATAAATGTATCTCATTATTTTTACACTTCTATATGTATATTTTAAATAAGGCTAAATCATCCTGTCAAAAAAAAAAATAAGGCTAAATCATCAGTTTTAGTCAATAACTTTTTTTAATCAAATCTAGCTTATAATTTTTCTCTTAATCAAATTGTGTCAATTCTTTTTTTTTTTTAATGGAGTCTAGCATATATGTTTTCTCTAAACCATATTATACCCATATTTTTTATTTTTTTTATAAAATCTAGTGTATACTTTTTCTCTTCACCAAACTATAAAATATGTGTACTTAATAAAAAGTGCAAAATATGAGTATAATTTCGATTAAGAAAAAGAGTATTTGCTACATTTTATAACACATAAAAAGCATAGGTAAAAATTGATGATTTGACCTTTAATAAGCAATACAAGAGGAGGACTCATCTAGGATAGGATGTATGTCCTGAGCTCATATATGCATTTTCTTTTACATTATTTTAAATTCTCTTTTTCTATTTTTATTCATTGTCTTTTACATTATTTTAATTTTTATAACTGAAGGGCTTAAATATTTTTTGGCTTTTCTATTTTTTATGCATTTTCTTTTACATTATTTTAATTTTTCTTTTTCTTTTTTTATGCATTTTTTTTTACATTATTTTAATTTTGATAACTGGAGGGCCTAAATATTTTTCGCACTGATATATATATAAACATAAAATTGATAGTATTTGTGCATAATAATGATATTGTGTATAAAAAAAAAATATTTAAAGAAATAGAGACTGTGATTTTTGATTTACACTCGTTTTTTTCAATCTTAAAACATCAAATATTTTTAAAACAACTTCATAATCTATTACATAATACCACAACTTCAAAAGAAATTGCACGTCCATACATAATACTACAACTTCAGAATCTATTACATATCTGGCAAAAAGGTGATGCCTTTATTTGTGCTAAAAAGAGCACCAAACAAAATACTAAATAGTAAAATCCATCATTTCTTAATAAAACCACAATTACTACGACTATTCGTGTTTTTTATTTCCTTCATAACTTTTTATTACGAATACCTGAATATTAGCTTCAATTAGATTTAAGCAAATATACAGGCCTTCCATTCAATTCCTGAATTGGTCTTGCATTTCCCGTAATCCCCTGAAATTAAATAAATCCGATTTAATTTTAGAGTAAGATGAAAATGAAATAAATCAGATTTAATTAATAAAAAGAAATTAACTAATTATAAATGACATTTAATTTATAATTCTCAAGCCAGTTATATATTTATTTGGAAGCCTTACATATTCATCATGAACAGCATTCTTCAGTGCTTCTATTTGTTGAAAAGAGACCGTCCTCACCTACAAATCAAATTAAATGACAAGTAACAAGAGATAAAATTAGATTTGAGACATCTAAGATTTAATTAATTATTATAGGAAATTCAATTATGATTCATTTAAATAATGAATTTTCAAAAATAACTTACCTCTCTTGAAATTGACCAAGTTACATTTTCTGAGCAAGGAGGGGTTGTGAGAGAACCATTGTAGTTATAATAATATTTTTTTAATTCGATTTTATTTTTAACAATCCCCAAATCGGACCCATTACGAGTAGCTGATGGTATAAATGGTGCAAGCTGCAAAAAAAAAAAAAAATTATAGTGATACATTAATTATATAACAATATTGCAGTTAGTATACATAATTAGTTAATCCCTACAAAGCCAACAGGACTACAAAAGAATGAAGAATTAAATCTTATTAAACAAAACTATATTAACATGTTGTACTATATGCATTAATGTGTTGTAGTGCACATTAAATATATGGTATATATGATAAAGCATTGATGGACACTGTCCAGCAGTAGCATAGAAAAATTCGAGATAAATAATATCTATCAATAAAGAGACATGAAGATCTATACTAAGCGGGATATATATACTATATATTTTTTTTTTTATAACGAATAGAATTTTGATCCTATTCAAATCATATTTTAAAACAAAATGGGGTCTAATTAATTAATAAAATGACATAAAACTCTAAGACACATTAAAACTTTTAAATGGATAAGAAGTTATGTACCTTAACTACTCGAAATAAAAGTGAGACACTTTTTAAATGATGACCACAAAGATAAAGTGAAGATTTTATTATAGTGTAATAATAATATATCAACATTGTTTACCTTCTTGAGGAAAGGATCAGTGTATCCTAACTTGTATAGAATGCCAACTACTGCAATATCCATCTGAGCACTAAAATGAACCATATGCAGCTCCATTTCAAATCTGCCAAATAAAAATAAAATCTTTTGAGTTATTTTAAACAAGAAAATAATACTCCTTTTTTTTTTTTTGAGAAATAGATATGGATTATATATATATATATCATGAATTAGGTGAGATATGAACCTTATGGAATTGACTTTATGCTCAGAAGGAGTATGCCAGTGACATTGTTTTAATTTAAATTCAGTCCCATTTATTATGATGCCTCCTGCATCTCCAGTCCACACAACCTGATTTAAAAAGAAAAAAAAAACTTACAAATATTAATTTGGAACAAATCTAAAAACTATATTATAAAGAATTAATTCAATATAGACAATTCATTTATAAGGAACCCAATTTCATAGTAATTGCTGTTAATTTATTCAAAACAAATTGAGAAAAGAACTATATAAAAAAATAAGAGTAAGTATTTGGTTAAACTTATTCATATTATGAAATTTATACCGTTGCACTTATCAATTGATATCAATGGGATATCATTATACTTATAAACTAAGTTCATAATATTAAAATATTAATTTATAAGAGCAGTGATATCATTTTATAAGTGTAATAGTATCAGTTTTGTTGGAGAGTTAATTTGTGAAAAAATAAAGCTTATAAATTACCTCAATATCATGGCCTCTATTTGTGATTCGAGCAGGAGCTGGCTTGTAACGTCGAATTAAATTCCCACGTGAAGAAACATTTGAAGTAAGAATATTGATTGGAGATTGATGATTTCCTGTTCCACATTTGGTCCAATTTGTATTGAAGTTGGACCAATTCTGAGGCCCATTTGGAGCTCCCAAATCATACGAAAATGTCGTTTCACCATCTGTTGTAAATTGAATACACATTATTCTATAATTGATAATATTGTACGTATTATTTAATACATGGGATGCATTTTAATTTTTTTGAATAAAAACGAAGAAGATACGTTCGATTATCTTACCTGCTTCAGGATCATTGGCATTCCCAGTGAAGAATAGCGATGAAAATAGGACACAAATAAGCAAAATGAGAACAACATTATTATTCTCGATGCCCATAATCTCAACCTTTGTTGCAATTAATATGCTCGAATTTAGAGAATTTTTATTTGCTTGTCTTACGTTATTACAAACACAAACATGCATGCACTTATATATAGCAATAAGTAAAGTCAATAGTGAGCCTAAAGTATCCTTTGTCATTAAATGTAAATGACCATTAATTAAATTTCAAAATGGGATAATTTAACTTGATGGAATTCATAATTTCATATATTGAATGTCAACCGGAATAATGCTCGAGATATGCATTTCAATTTATTGTACTTTTGTACAAGTGTTAAACTTGATTTTTTTTTTTTTTAAAAAAGTTGTTAAAAGGTGTTAACATGCTTTTAATATAAGAAAATAATGCATTGTCTTTCTACGGAATTTCCACCGAAATTAATTTCTTCCTTAATTAATAAGAATTGCTTTGTTTGCAAATTTTTTAATTCTATAAATTATTTTTAAACTACAAATATAATTATCTACAAAAATGTAAATTCCCTAGGAAATTATTTATTTAGATAAATTTATCTAAACGGAAATTACAAAAGTGTAGGTGCTTTATTCATAAATAATTTATTTATCTATTAAAATTCTAAAAAATCGTAGGCAAGTCGTAGACCATCCTCACTAATTAAGGGCAAATAATATTTTTGTTAGAAAATTTGGTAGTCATTTGAAAATTTTTGTAGCCAATTCTTTATTTTCTTGTAGTTGTATTTCATATTCTTGTGTAGATCACATTACATTATTATAAATTACTCTTTTTTTATCATTATAATTATATATCGTATGTTTAATTTATTACATCAATATATTCAAGACTTCTTAGTTTGACCGATTGAAGGTCATTACTATTTTTGTTGTCATTACTATTAAAGATTCTCGAATTCTACTAATTCAAAAGGATAGCATTTGATTTATTATTGTATAGAAAATAGTTTGACCATAATTTTAGAGATTTAGATTGATTTTAGCTTTCTTATGTACTTGATTATGTATTGATAAATCTGTTGTAATCACTGAGATTGAATTGAAACCCTTTTCGCTTCTAATTCTATAATTACTTTCTCTTGAATTTACAAGCAGTAATTAAACTAAGAATCATGAGTCTGGTAAAAGAATTATGACATTCAGTTTGTACTTAATTCTAAATTTAGTATAAAGTCTAGATTTAGTCGTAATTCGTACATTGTAAATAATCCGGTAATGGCGTACACTATCTCTAGTCTAATTGACCCATTAGGTTTGGCCAAGCTATCAAAATTAATTTGTTAATTTTTTTTTATCGATAAAGAAAATTTTATTAAACACAGTCGGGTACAAAGAGTACTCGAAAGAAATTTAAAAATTAAAGAATTAACATCCTAGAATTAGTCTAGAATTGACAAGTCAATCATTATACGATGAGCAATTCCAAATTAAGTTTTTAACACAAAAAACAACTCCAAAGTCTGACTTTTAATTCATTCACTAATTTAACAACATAGAACGTCTTCCCTTTGAAAACCAAAAGCATTTTCTTCCTTTCCTTTCAAATTGACCAAACCACACATTGCTATATGTTTCCCGATCTTTTCTTTAAAATGCGACTTTGTACGATGATATTAGAGAAAGAATGGAAGTGTAAAACAACGGTTACTCCTGACCAATCAAAGCATCTCTTCTATACTTTGTAGGTGGTAGAGCATTCAAACATGATATGTTTGGTAAATTCGTTCTTCTTTGCACAAAGCACACATATCAAGTATTGATTTGGGCTCAGAATGCTTCTTCTAAAGAAATTAAACTTCGTCGGCAATTGGTCCCAGAGCACCCTCCGATGGTGAGGAATAATTTTTAGAGACATGATTTTGTTCCAGACAAGTTTGAAGCCATTCTCAAAATTAATTAATTTGTTTCACTTATTGAATTTATTAATATGTATCTAAAGTTAGGCTCGATTTTAATTTAATTTTTATGATTTTATTCTAATAGTAAATGTTCTAAAAACTAATTAAATTACCGGTTAAATCGTGTTTTTTTGGGGATTAATGTTAGATGAGTCTCTTTTTATGATTTTTTCGTAAATTAATTCAAACAACATAATACATTTATCACCAAAAAAAAATGGCTATAAAATTTTCCATGGCTACATATTCCCTCTGATTTATTGGCTACATAATTGGATTTATTGGTTTATCAAAATGGCTAAGTCATGCATGTATTTATGTGTACACCTTGTACTCATAATGCATTTAAAAAATATATTATTTGTTATACTAATAGATATAATTTATTTATAATGAATCGCGTATTTTTTAGTGTAAATAAGTTCTTAAAGAGAGTTTATGAATATAAATCCGAGTGGGTCTCCTGTGCACCAAGTGCACACCGTGCACTCGTGTATAGAAGTGACCCATTAAGAAAATGAGACCTTGTCATTAGTGAAAATGAGGATCCACAATAAAATGGGCTGAGTTAAAGTGAGTGCACGGATCTAGAGTCCGTGCACCAAGTGTATACGAGACATTGTCTATAAATCCAATATCAAATCATATTTCTCCATTTAAATGGAGCCTAAGAATATTCCTGTATAGGAAAGAATTATGACATTCAATTTATTCTTAATTCTAGATTTAATCTTAATTCGTACATTCTAATCCAATAATGCCACACTCTATCTGATTGACCTGCTATAGGTTTGGCCAAGCTATCAAGATTATTCATTAATTTGTTCACTTGTTATTGAATTTATTTTATTAATTGTCCACTTGTTATTGAATTTATTTTATTAATTACTCACCCTAGCTATAATGTATTTAAAGTTTTTCATTGACCGCATAATGCATTTAAACTTAGGCTCGACTTTAATTTGATTTTTCATTTTTATGATTTTATTTTAATTTAAATGTCATAAAAAAATTAAGAGGTGCTTGATTGGAAGGGATGAATAAACAAGGGTATAACTCTAGTCTATAATCTCTAAATTGCAAAACCTCTATAAGATAATTTGGCAATGATGTGGTAAAGTCACAGTCCTCTATTTCAAATCTTTCTAATTTCATTCATTTACAGCGTTGTTTAAATCTCAGTCATTCATTTTGTGTTCTATTTTCCATAAATTGTGACCTCTCTCATTCATTTTTTGTCATTCTCATTTGCCTGCGATATCTCTTCATTTCCTCTCCTTCATCTGCTCTCCACACGGTATTTTTTTCTAATCTCTGGTCTTATTTTTTAAATGATCTGATCTTTTATTATTTCAATCATTAATTTGTTCTTATATCATTTCTCATATCGTTTTTTTCCAGGTAATTGTTTGGTTTCATCATGTGTTTTGTTCTTGTTCTTATTTCATTAATTTTTTTCTTAATTGTTATATATTTTATTGTTGTTATTTATAAGTTTCTTCTCACAATATTTCTTGATAAATAGATTTTTTTTTCTTAGAATATTTCATGATTTTATTTATCTTAGATTACTCATCTTATTTAATTTTTATATATACTTTTTGCAGGTTGAATAAAAATTGAGAATATTACATGTCGATAATGATGAGGTTATATGAAAGATTTTATTTTTCTACTAAAGAGATGAAGATAAGATTATATTTATATCGATCTGATGCAAAAATCTTTGTAAAAGTTTCATAAATTATTGTTACATTTCGTTACATCTAATGTTAGATTGAATTCCTTTATTATAAGGATGTTGATACCTTCAACCATTGTATATTCGAAGATGTTTAATAAAATATTTATAAAACGTTTTAATCATTTCCCTATGAATATTTATCTAACGAAAATTATTATCTAATACTTTTGTAGTGTGCATATTAATATTTTTCTTATTAATCATGTAATGTAATGAAATTCAGAATTCAAGCATGATTAGTTAACTTTAATTTTAAAATTAATTACATCTTTTTAATTATTTAGTAAATTTCATAAATGGGGCTGCCCAAAGTGTGTTTTTAATTGCAATTTGCAGCTGCTTGTTTTTCGCTTCTTTGGTCAAAAAGTCGCATCTTCAATTTAATATCACACAGCAACATGGCTCAAATGGTGAGCTACTGCAATGATGGCTTTAATTAATAAATGATGGGCTCCAATCTTTGGGCTGCTGAATTTACAAAGATTTGGGCCCAAATAATCTTTATTTTCTCCTGGATTGGGTCTACAATTAATGGCCGAAAAATGGGCCAGAAATAAGGCCTCAAATGGGCTGCTATTTTTTTAATCAAATTGACCCGTTTTAATATTTCTTCTTTATTTTTTCCTTCGTTTGAGTTCACCAAAAATTAGGTACTTGCTTCTAGGGGTGAGCAAAAATATGTCAAAATTGAAAAACTGAATCGAACCGAACCGAACCTAAATATTAAATTCGGTTTGATTTTTAATTAAATATTTTGGTTTCAGTTTTAAAATATAAAAATTTCGGTTTTCGATTTTCGGTTCGGTTTTAAGAATTTAAAATTTTGGTAAAACCGAAAACCGAGATTATAAAATCGAGATTATACTTACACTATATTTTATTTATTAATTTTTTAATATATAAATATTAATATCCTTAAATAAACCAGTTAAATAATATCCATTATTACCACACGTCCAATTATCCTTTCTCAGTTGCCCATCACAAATGACAACCACTCCACGTTTAATTTATGGTTATGAATTATGAACTTTTGATTATGAATTATTGTTCGTGTTATGAACTTATGACATATTACTCATGCATAATGTTTTTGCTTTGTTCGTTGATACAGTTTAAGAACACAAACATTTTGTTAGTATCTTACAAATTATGAATTTCGGTTTTTTCGATTCAAAACTGAATCGAACCGAAATTTTTTGGTTCGGTTTGTGTTCGGTTCCACTACAATTCAGTTTCGGTTCGATTTTATATTTTTTAAACATTTCAATTTTTCGATTTTTGCAATTTAGTTCGGTTCGGGGACCGAACCGACCGATGCTCACCTCTACCTGTTTTCATTCAAAAATGCTCAATTATCCTATAAAAATAACAAAATATGACCTTCTTCCAAATCAAGTGTAGTTAGCCAAAATTAGGTAATAAAAACATGAAATTATATAAAAAGTAGGCAATTAATGAGCAATAAAATTATACAATTTTCACCCGAATCAGCAACAAGATAAAAATTATAATGAAGTGTTAAATGATTTATCATTTAAAGTTGATCTGATAATTAATTACACCTTTCTAATTAATTGATAAATTTCATAGATTGTGCAAGGAGATAAAAATTATAATAAGCAGTTAAATGATTTGCCAAAATATTGAGTTTGAATTTACCTAAAGAATACTAAAGATTTAAATTATATTGTTATTCAAATACATAAACCCATATAATTAATGTTGATAAAAAAATTCCTTAACTCATTCGTTAAATTTTAATTAATAATGTATATAATCGAAATTTCTTAATTTTCAGTCACTAATTTATTAAATTTCGGAATTATAAAAATTAAAATATTAAAAAATAATTTATTATATCACAACTATTGATCAGGCCAACTACACATTATTTCTTTAATTTCGGTCCATAATCCTAGTACATATTTTTCAAAAACACTATAATTTTTGCTATCTTAAATTGTTGAAGTTTAAACTTTGAATTATATAATTAATATTTAGATTTATTTCAGTCCATAATTCTCAACTGATCATTTCTTAAAACTTTCGAATTTTATTCCAACTTAAATATTTAGTTGAAAACCAATTTTTTCAATTATGTAATTTAAATTATGTCCTAACTTTATAATCATATTCCTTAATTCACGATTCAATTCCAATTAATTCATACATCACAATTATTATTAAAATCAATAATTTGTTTTCTTTAACGCCACACAACTTAATTTTAGCGATTATAGTTAACCAGTCCTTGATTTTATTAATTTATTAAGAGAATCTATGATTAAAATAAATTGGAGTTAGCTAATTAGTATTATTACCCAAAATTTCTCATACCAATATTTTTTTTTATGTAGGATCACAATCGTATTTTGCATGTATCAAGAAGCTTAATCGATGGTGTCAAAAAAAAAAAAAAAACTTAATCGATTTTTTAAATGTCTATTAAATTAACTGTAAAACTGATTAGACTATTATTTGACTTACAACGACAACTCATTCTTGATATTTTAGAGAAATTATTCTCAAATTCAACCAAATTCTAAAATTATAGCATTTTTTCTGTAATGTTCGACTACATTTTTTTAGAATTATACAATCTAGTCTTGACCATATAAATCAGCAAGATTCCAATCTTAAAGTTCATTTAATCAATGTTTTCATAATCTAACCGGTGATTTAATTTCCTCAAATCAATCATCGTTCATTTTGCATGTATCAAGAAGCTTTCAATCGATTTTCATGTTTAAAAAAAAACAAAATAAGTTTTTTAAATGTCAAAAATTTAAATATATATTTTAAAACTTTTTATATCTATTTTATTTGATACATTTATAAATATAAATTTAAAATTTTAAATATTTAATATAAATTAATAATTTAATTTTTTTTTAAAAAAATTCTAGAATTATTTCCGCAACCGGTTTTGACTGTTCAATGTTCAACTAAATTTTTATAGAATTTTTTAATCTAGTTACTTGACCATATAAATCAGCAAGAACCCAATTTTAAAAACAAAGGCATTTAATTATTATACAAAATTAAAAAAAACATCAAGCTTTACCTTATTCTGAACGTAGTTCCCTTTGTTGCATAACACCGATTAGGGATTCAATGTTGACTGTATTTCGAAATATTTTAATTCAAATCAATATTAAAAATTTTAATTGATTATCACATAATTATATGTATGTATGATTTATTTGTAATGAATTTTGTGTTAACATTATTATTAATTTGTAATTTTGAGTTTTTCGGATGAATATTTTATATTTAATGTAGACTGATATTATGAAATTTGTATATTTTTTTTAAGAATTTACACTTACAATTCAAGCTTTTATATTTTATTATCATTACCAAATATAGAAAAAAAAATTAAAATTTGAATTAATTAAAATATATTTAATATTATATACAAGAATATAATTATCCACTAATTGATCACTTGACATTTATTCCATATTCATATAGTACTTATATAGAAATCAAATTTCATGTATAATTTTTTTTTTCAATAATGCTGATTAAGGATTCGAGTTGTAAAAATTGGTGATAAAGTAATGGGTAGAAAGAGTTGTTTATTAGTATTTTATGTGATAAAATGATGGGTAGTTGGGGATAGAAAAAGTCATTTATTAATATTTTATGTGGTAAAATGATAAAATGAGTATGTCAATTTTAGAAAATGTTCTCTTAAGATTGAGACAAAAAAAAAGAAAATAGTTCCCTTAATATTGGACGGAGGGAGTATTTACAAAGATGAATTTGATATGGAGTTTAATATTGAATTTTATATTCATAAACTCCTCATTTGAAACTTATTTATATTAAAAGATGTACGGTTCATTATAAATGAATTGTATCTTTTAATATAATAAATTGTATATTTTTAAAATATATTATGAGTGCACGGTGCACTTAAATGCATATATGATTTAACCATTTTAATAAACCAATAAATCCAATTATGTAGCCAATGAATCGGAGGGAGTATGTAGCTATGGAAAATTTCATATATAGTCAAAATTTTTTATTTATTTTTTTAATAAATGCATTATGTTGTGGAATTAATTTACAAAAAATCGCATAATACGAGAAGACTCATCTAACAATCCAAAAAAAACGATTTAGCCAGAGATTTAATTAGTTTTTAGATCATTTGCTATTAGAATAAAATCATAAAAATGAAAATTAAATTAAAATCGAGCTCACTTTGGATACATATTAATAAATTCAATAAGAAGTGAACAAATTAATTAAAATTAATTTATTTTGAGAATATGGCTTCAAACTTGTTTGGAACAAAATCACGCATTTAAAGATTATTGTTCATTCTTGTAGGGTGCTTTGGGATTGATTGCCGATGAAGTTAAATCTCATTAGAAGAAACATTCTGAACTCGAATCAAGACCGAGAGAATGACGAATTTGCCAAAACATATCATGTTTGAATGCTCCACTGACTACGAGGTATGGATGAAATGCTTTGATTGACCAGGAGTTAACACTGTTTTACACTCCTATTATTTCTCTAATATCATCACACAAAATCGGATTTTAAAAAGGAAAGATCGGGAGACATATGACAATGTGTGGTTTGGTCAATTTGAGAAGAAAGAAATGCTTAGGTTTTCCTAAGGGGAGATGTTCTATGTTGATAAAATTAGTGGATGAACTAAAAGTTAGGCTTTGAAGTTGATTTTGTGTTAAGAACTTAATTTGGAATTGCTTCTTGTATAATGATTGGCTTGTCAATCTCAGACTAGTTAAGATGTTAATTTTTTAATCTTGTAATTTCTTCCGAGTACCCCTTATACCCGTATGTGCTTAATAGAATTTTCTTTATCATCTAAAAAAAAAATATTAATTAATTTTGATAGCTTGGCCGAACCTAATGGGTCAATTAGACTAGAGACAGTGTGTGCCATTACTGGATTATTTACAATGTACGAATTAAGACTAAATCTAGAATCTAGAATCTAGAATTAAGAACCAATTGAATGTCATAATTCTTTTACCAGACTCATTCTTAGTTTAATTACAGCTTGTAAATTCAAGAGAAAGTAATTATAGTATTAGGAACGATATTAAATTCATTATCAGTGATTACTGATTACAACAGATTTATCAATACATAATCAAGTATACAAGAAAACTAATATTAATCTAAATCCCTAAAATTATGGTCAAACTATTTTCAATACAATAATAAATCAAATGCTATCTTTTTGAATTAGTAGAATCCGAGAATCTTTAATGGTAATGACCTTCAGTCGGTCAAAGTAAAAGTCCTGTATATACTGAAATAGTAAATCAAACATATAATGATGAAAATAGAGTAATTTATAATTATGTAATGTGAGTTATACAAGAGTAGAAAAGCACACTAAGAAGATAAAAAACTTTTTTAATAAATTTTTTGATGTAGTGGAAGATATTATAAAAATAAGATAAATACGAGAACAAAATAATACACTAATTAATTCTAAAAAATACCCGTAGAAAAAAATTACAAACTTTAAATCGTTGATTCTCACAAGAATATAAAAAAAAGAGATATATGAGATAAAACTCATTTTTTTTCATTAATCAAATTCAACTCCCTTTTACAATAAGAAGAACAATTATTTATAATAGAAACTAACTTAATGAACAAGAAACATAAATAAATCCTAGATATAAGAAAATCAAATCAAATCTAATTATAACATAAATATCTAAATCTAATTAATTTAATATAACATAAAAATCTAATATAATCTTCATCCATATCTCCATCAATTTTCAAATGACTACGAAATTTCTCAACAAAAATAATATTTGATCCTTAATTAGTGAGGATTGTCCATGATTTGCCCAAGAATTTTTTGAATATGACAAAAACTTGTATAGACCTGGTTCATACTATGAATCTTGTTTTTAATTCATATCATTTTACCCTACCCAGGGTATAATGCGTACGGGTCAAGTTTAGTGGTAGAAAAATGTGTTGGAAATGAGTGAAAATGGTCAAATAATCCAAATTTATAGCATAGATCTGGTTCATGGGTAATCAACTCTTAGAATTTTAGTAGACAAACAAATTATTTATGAACAAAGTGTCCACACATTTGTAATTTTCATATAGATAAATTTACCTACACAAATAATTTCCTAGTCAATTTACATTTTCGTAGGTAATTATATTTGTACTTTAAAAATGATCTATAGGATTTTAAACAAGTCTTGTTCGACGGGTTGATCAATCGAGACATAGAGTCTAAAACTCATGATCTTAAATCTTCGTTGCATTCACTTACTCTATCAATTTTAAATGAAAATTATTAATAGGTACAATTTTTTTATGCAAATTATTAATAGGTCAAATTAGATTGCATATATATAATTGAAGTTGCATTTAAAATGATAAATATAGCTACACATATGCAATCATTTTGTATTTATTAATAAATTATAATTATAAAATATATCCATAATAAGTCACCCTAATTTTAACACATTTAAAGAAAAAAAAAATCAACTCCAACGACAAAAGTACTAAATGCATATCTCGAGCATTATTCCATTTCCTGTTGACAATTGAATATAGGAATTCCATCATGTTAAATTATTCCATTTTGAAATTTAATTAATGGTCATTTACATTTAATGACAAAGGATAATTTAGGGTCACTACTGACTTTACTTATTGCTATATATAACTGCACGTTTGTGTTGGTAATAATAACCTAAGACAAGCATAATAAAAAATAACTAAATTCAAGCATATTGCAGCAAAGGTTGAGATTATGGGCCTCGAGAATTATAATGTTGTTCTCATTTTGCTTAGTTGTGTCCTATTTTCATCCTTATTCTTCACTGGGAATGCTAATGATCCTGAAGTAGGTAAGATGATTGAACGTATCTTCTTGGTTTTTATTAAAAAATGGTTCAATCGGCACAAAATTTTATTAGTTTTTTCTCTTTTATACCACGTATTTTACATGTTATTGACTAGTAGGTCTTTTGTGCACTAAATCCACAAATTTGAGTGTATTTTTTAAATATGAAACTAGTTATCCTGAAATGTGCAAATTATTTAAACTGAAACATGAAAGTTGTGTTAGTGAAAACAAATTGTATGTTTTTACTTAAATATAAACATTTTTAATTTATTAAGCAAAAATCAAATTGCACTTATTTATTCAATTGATATTAAAATATTGAATAATATAACTATAATAATAAAAATAATTATCTAGGATATTCTTTTGACAATTTGAATTTTAAGTATTATGATTGTGTGTATCTTTCGATGTCTATGCCTATTATACATTTTCTAGTATGACAAAGTATAGGTTGAATTAATAAGTTTCACAAATATATTCCGATATTAGTAAAATTTGTTTAAGAATTATTTTAACTTATTATTGTTAAAAGTTTGTTTTAGATTTAATAACTGAAGAATGTGACTTATTATTATAGAATTGGTATTACTCGAAATATTGAATATCATAATAATAGAGTATTAGTAATGATAATTGAATGACATGATCTACATTTCAAAATAGTATTACTCGTGATAATAACATTGTTAAATTCATAAATATGAAATTAATTATACGGCGAACAAATTTTACCGAATAACTGCTTAGTTCTATATATAATGGGGATATATTCCCGCCATTAGTAAAATCAAATTCTGAGATATTATTTTAACTCTATTAGTGGCCTTGCCTTTATTGATCGTGTTCGATTTTCTTTAACTTGCATCTCATGTATCAATTGTATATATATTGGGGATTCCCACAATTTAGTAAAATCAATTCACGCAGATTATTCTAAATTCTAACTATATTAGCGGCCTTGCCTTTATTTGATTGTATTTAAAAAAAAATTAAAATGCATCTCATGTATTAAATAATATGAACAATATTACCAATTATAAAATAATGTGTATTTAATTTACAACAGATGATGAAACAACATTTTCGTATGAATTGGGAGCTCCAAATGGGCCGCAGAATTGGTCCAACTTGAATACAAATTGGACCCGATGTGGAAATGGAACTCATCAATCTCCAATCAACATTCTTACTTCAAATGTTTCTTCAACTGGGAATTTAATTCGACGTTACAAGCCAGCTCCTGCTCGAATCAAAAATAGAGGCCATGATATTGAGGTAATTTATAGATGGGTCTCGTCTGTATCCAGGTGAACTGTGCACTTATAGTATATATATTAGAAATATGCAGTTTGTTATATTGAAATATGCAACTTGTTTATATTGAACCATGTAACTATTTTTTTCATATTAAGAGTTGGGTAGTTCTGTGTAAAAAAATTGAATCATTCGGTATAATAAGTTGTATGGTTCTAAAATGCACTATGAATGCACGCACCTGAATGCATACAAGACGTAGCCTAATTTATAAACTTTATTTTTTTCACAAACTCTCCCGTAAACTTGTGCATGAAACTGATACTAATATAAATTAATATTAATGACATTTAGTACTATAATCTTAGTTTATAAGTATAATGATATCAGTTAATAAGTACAGTGATAGTACAATGATATGTACTCTTATTACTTTACATAGTCCCTTTTTTTCAATTTGTTTTGAAAATATTTACAGCATTTACTATGAAACTGGGTTCCTTATGAATTGTCCATATTGAATTAATTTCTTATAACAATAGTTTTTAGATTTGTTCGAAGATAATATTTGTAATTTTTTTCTTTTTAAATCAGGTTGTAATGAATTGTCTATATTGACTTAATTATTTAAATTGGACTGAATTTAAATTAAAACAATGTCACTGGCATACTCCTTCTGACCATAAACTCAATTCCATAAGGTTCATATCTCACCTCATTCATCATCAAATAATATACAAACAATATTGGTTAATATAATTACTATCTTAATAAATCATGCATTAGTGATATAGATGATTTTTTATTAACTTTTTTGTGCACTTAGATACTAATGAACCATATAATGCCCATATGATATTTTTAAGGTACCTTTCTCATATGAACTAATAATTTTATGAGTAATTCATGAGTTTCATATCAAACTTATTCAATTAATTAAGCAAAAAGAAAAATTACAAATCGATCCTCAACAAGAAATTTGATTATTAATGATAGAAATTTTGTCGTTGTTGATTTCTAACTAACTAAAAGTCTTTAATAATATAACTGAAATTCTGTCATTATAAATCAATTTTTTTGTAGTGGAATTGTATCATTATTTTAAAATTTAGACCGCTTTTAATTATTTGTTGTTTAGACATATTTATGCATTTATATACATAATCCGTATTTCTATTTCTCAAATCAAGAAAAAATGGAGTATTGTTTTCTTGTTTAAAATAACTCAAAGATTTTATTTTTATTTGGCAGATTTGAAATGGAGCTGCATATTGTTCATTTTAGTGCTCAGAGGGATATTGCAGTAGTTGGCATTCTATACAAGTTAGGATACACTGATCCTTTCCTCAAGAAGGTGAACAATGTTGATATATTATTACACTATAAAATCATATCTTTGTAGACATCATTTAAAAAGTGCCTTTCACTTTATCTTGATATTAGTTCAACATGTTAATGCATCAATAAGACACTCCAAGCTGTTGTTTAGTAAGATTTAATTCTTTCATTCTCTTGTAGTCTTGTTGGCCTTGTAAGGATTCGTTAATTTAATTAAATATACTAATTGCAATATTGTTATAGTAATTAATGTAACACTATTATTTATTTTTTTGCAGCTTGCACCGTTTATACCATCAGCTACTCGTAATGGAACCAATTTAGGGATTGTTGATCCAAATAAAATCGGATTTAAAAAAAAATATTATTATAACTACAATGGTTCTCTCACAACCCCTCCTTGCTCAGAGAATGTAACTTGGTCAATTTCAAGAGAGGTAAGTTATTTTGAAAAACCATTATTTAAATTCGTCATAATTGAATTTCATATAATAATTAATCTCATCTTAAATGTCTTAAATCTAATTTTATTGCTTGTTATTTCTCATTTAATTTGTAGGTGAGAACAGTCTCTTATCAACAAATAGAAGCACTGAGGAATGCTGTTCATGATGAACATGTAAGACTTGCTTGAGAATTATAAATTAAATGATATTTATTTACAATTAGTTAATTTCTTTTATTAATTAAATCTGATTTATTTAATTTCAGGGGATTACGGGAAATGCAAGACCAATTCAGGAATTGAATGGAAGGCCTGTATATTTGCTTAAATCTAATTGAAGCTAATATTCAAATATTCGTAATAAAAAGTTAGGAAGGAAATAAAAAACACGAATAATCGTAGTAATTGTGGTTTTATTAATAAATAATGGATTTTACTATTAAATATCTGGCAAAAAAGTGATGCCTTTATTTTGTTTGGTGCTCTTTTTAGCACAAATAAAGGCATCACCATTTTGCAAGATATGTAATAGATTATGAAATGGTAGTATTATGTATGAACGTAAAATTTCTTTTGTCATCTATATGGATCAAATCAAATTGAATGCATTGACTTGTTTTAAAAATATTTTATGTTTTAAGATTGATAAAATTTTGTGTAAACTAAAATTCACAGTAAATTTTTTTAATATTATTTTTTATATATACATATATAATTTAATTTTTGCAGCTATTATGTTTATATATAATTACTCGTAATATCTAATTTAACAATGTTGATCCAAATAAAAATAGGATTTAAAAAAAGGATGGTGACATAATGACAATGTACTCTTATTCTTTCTAGACACATCAAATAATTTGAAAAAGAATACTATGCTAAATAATCAAATCACTTCTCAAATATCATATATTAAAAAGCAGAGGGACAGAAACCATTTATCAAGTTTCTTTAAAGATCTATATATCAACTTTTAAATATTATATGTTTGAAGTCGTAATTGTAATTTAATTAATTAACTTGCATTTGAACAACATTTAATCTAACCGTTTTGAAAACAAAAAGAAGCAGAGGAATGCTTTTTTTTTTGATTTTGTTGAAATTTTGAAAATAAATTTTTTAAATTCTTTTAATTATAAATTAAATAAAAATTTAATAATTAAATGCAAATTGTTCCCGAATAGTTTTTAAAATTGATTAAAATTATTTTGTTTAAAATTAAACTATTTTAAGCTCTGTCAGTATGCTACTATATGTACAACCCAATTCACTGAATTGAATGGATAATTAGTTATTTAAAATAAATCCGTGAAAAATAATATTCAAGTATTCGTAATAAAAAAATATCCTATCCAATTTAAAAATTTTTATTTATAATTTTTAAAATTTTTAAGAAATGATGGATTTTACTTAACAGTATTTTGTTTAAGTGCTTTTTTTAATTTTTAAATAAAAAACATCATCTTTTGCCATATATAAAAATAGATTCTGAAATTGTAGCAAGTATTATATATGGACGTACAATTTCTTTTATCCATCTACATAGATTTGGTCAAATTGAATGCATTGGCTTTAATTTTAGGGTATTTGATGTTTAAAGATGGATAAAAATTAGTGTAATCAAAATTTATTGAAAAGTCTATTTTTTTAATATCACATTTTTTCCATTTTTCTATTAATTGTATTGAATATAGAATAACGTTTTATATTTCATATAAAAAATTTTTATAATCAATATGTAATTTATATAAATTTTGAAATGTTATATTTTAAATTGGAAAATATAGAATGTTGGTCAATATAATACGTACTTTTATCAATTAGATCTCTAAACCAAAATTAAATAAATTAATTTTTTTCATGTTATTTTTTATTATGTTATCTACCACTTATAAAAAAAAAAAAAATCAATCAAGTGTCAAAGATAGAAACAATCAATTTTTATTTGTATAATTTTAAGGTCATATTGATATTAAACCCTGTGACGAAACAACCATAAACCCTAACCCTTGAACCCTGAACCCTAAACCTCAACCCTAAACCCTAAACCCCGAATAATGGAAAAAAAAAATAAATATTTATATTGAAAAGTATCATAAAAATAATTTATCTTAAAATGTGTTGAGGAAAATTGATAGTTTATCTTTAAAATTAATATTTTTTTTATATAAATAAGTTAAAACCGGTTTTTTTAAAAATTAATCGATAGTTTAAATTTTGAACCTTTAAATTAATAGATTTTACTATTTTTCATTCAACTTCCTCAATTAGGTGATTTTTTTAAAATTTATTGGTGAAATTGAGGATGACGACATAATGACAATTGTACTCTTCTTTAAAGATCTATACATCAACTTTTAAATATTATGTTTGAAGTCGTGATATTATTTCAATGTCTCCGTTCTATTCTTGAACGTTTGTGAAAAGGAAAGTCAATTATTTGCCCCATGAGTTTGTGAGAGTTTATCTTCTTTATGAGAATTCTCATTGTTTGTGTATGGTCCGGTTTGTGGAGAGGCTTTGGTTTCTTTTGTAATTAAATTTACTATACTATTTAGTGGAAGGAATATATACTAGCAGTTAAAAAATTGCTAGCTGCAACAATTTGTAATAATTACGCTGTTGAACAAATTAATTTTGAATCAAATTAATTTTTATATAGAGTTTAATTTTTATAATTTGCCTTTGTTTAAGTTGATTTGTAAAAAAAAAATACTAAGATGCTTTATTATTTGAAAACCCTAACCTGTTGGTGGAAAATTAAAAAAAGGAAAAAAATATCAAACTCAAAATAAAAATTAGATATTTTTAATTAATTGTATTGAATATAGAATAAAGTTTTTATATTTCGTATGAAAATTTTATAATCGGCCTCTGTAATTTAAGAAATTTTGAAATGTTATTTTTTAAATTGGAAAATATAGAATGTTGGTCATCATATAATACGTACTTAGAGTTAGATCTCTATACCAAACTTTAATATAATTAATTTCCTTCATGTTATTAGTTTTATTATGTCATCTACCACTTATAAAAGATGTTATAGTTGCAACGAGAGAAAATGATTTTTATTTGTATAATATGTTGATATTAATTTGTGTTCAAAATATAAAATTTAGGGATGAGTTTAATAACATAATTTGTGAAAAAAATGACCAAGACTCATAAATTTAAAACTTAAGTTAATAATATAAAATTTGTATCATCAGTTTTATCAATTAATACCATGAGTCTAAATTATAAAATGTTATTCATGATGAACAATTTAAAATTGCACAAATTTCAGGCTAGGTTATATCAAATATTATATTATTTATTTTATATAACCTATTAATATTTTACTTATTTATTTATTAGCACGGAAGGAATAAATACTAGCAAAAAATTGAATTGCTATCTGCAGGATATAATTATTAATGTTTAGTACTTTCAAATAAAATTTTGATCAAGATATTTCCTTATTTAGAGTAGGAATTAATAAGATGCCTTTTTGCTGTAAAAAAAAATACTAAGATGCTTTATTATTTGAAAACGAACCTTGTTTCAAAAAAAAAAATAAAAAAAAAACGAACCAATAAAGATGTTTTAAATGAGCCAAATATTGTTCATAATTCGTTAGATGATAGAAAAGTGTTATCGTTACATGGCGTCCAAACTCCAAATTAAAAGTCAGATATAGCTAAATTAATTAATTAAAAAAGTCAGATATAGCTACTATAGTTAGCATATAGTATAACGTATATATTAAAAAAGCTGGACAATTACAATCACATATAAGTGCATGTTTGTGTTGGTAATAACCTAAGACAAGCATAATAAAAAAAAAAATCACTAATTCGAGCATATTGCAGCAAAGGTTGAGATTATGGGCCTCGAGAATAATAATGTTGTTCTCATTTCGCTTATAAGTTGTGTCATATTTACTTCGTTATTCTTCACTGGGAATGCTAATGATGCTGAAGTAGGTAAGATTATCGAACGTATCTTCTTGGTTTTTATTCAAAAAAAGTTTGATCAACACAAAATTTTATTTAATTTGTTCTCTTTTATACCACATATTTTACATTTTATTGATGAGTAGGTCTTCTGTGCACTAGATACATAAATTCGAGTGTATTTTTGAAATATGAATCTAGATCCAAAATAAATTTTAAACCTAAACATGGAGGTTGTGTGTGTAGGAGGTGGACGTATTTTTTAAATATGAAACTAGTTATCATAAAAAAATGTCAATTTGTTTAAAATTTTCAAGATGTCAATATTACATACATATATATACGAGCATATCCGTTGTGTGTTTTCAGGGGTGGATACCAAAATATCGAAATATTTTCGGTATATACCTAAAATTTTATATTTTAAAATACCGAAATTTTCAATATTTTTTTGATATACGATAAAATCAATATTTTTCTATAAAGTTCAAGATACTATTTTTTCAGATTTCCTCCACCCCTAGTTGTGTGAGTGAAAACAAGTAGTATGTTTCATTATAAACAAGTTAAGTTTATTAGCGGAACAAATTGCACGGTGCACTCATTGCGTACAAAATTTTGTGATGGACTATTAAGGAATAATTATCTAGAACATTCTTTTGACAATTTGATTTGTAAATATTGTGATTGTGTGGATCTTTCAATATCTTGTCTATTATGCATGTTGTGTATGATAAAATATAGGGTGAACAAATTTTACATAAAAAATCTTTGAAATTGATTAGATATGATTTATATTATTAAAATATATTAATCGTAATAATTGAGGGCATGTTTGTTTTGCACTAGGGAGATCCGGATGGGGGATGGACTTCCCCTCATCCCGGCCACTTTTCAAATTTACATCCAATCATCCATCCAAATGCACATCCACCTCTATTATACATCTATATCCTAAAATTGTCACATTACTATTTTTTTTACATCAACTCATTATTTTTCATACTTTTATTACAACTAATTTCTTATATCTCCTACTTTTCTTACATTTTCTTTCATATAATCATTATCACGCTAACTAACAATAATAAAATAATATATCATCATACTTAAAAAGTATTGATTTGACATAAAACCTCATCCATCTTTACCACATCCAACACAAAATCAAACATAAATTACTATTCATAGGATTTGCCCCATCCAACTTTTTTTCTCATTTGAATTTGCCCCATCCACCTCAAGCCGAAAACAAACGTGACCTGAAGGATGTGACTTAGTAATTTAGTATATAGTATATAACTGGTATTACTTAGAATCACTGTTTTCAGAACCGGGTTGAACCGGGAATCGGCCATGGAACCGGTTTGATTACCCTCAAAAAATTATTTTTACAGTTGAATCGAAAAAAATCGGTCATAACCGGAAAAATCGGTTGAACCGATTTTTTTATTTTTTTTTTTTAATTAATTTAAAACTTAATTTTTATTTTTATCATCCTTATTTTAAATTGTATTGGGTTGTCTATGATTCTATTGTGTTTATTTCAAAATGAAACTTATAATATATAATTTTAAATTTTATAAGTGCACATTTATTTTATTTTTAATGTAATATATATAGGAAATATTTTAAAGATAAGGATCATCTTAACGGTTGGACCGTCGGTCCGACCGGTCCAACCGATTGAACCGCTAATCGGTACTCAATTCAATTTAATCGTCGATTCGATTATGAAAACACTAATTATAATAGTGAATAATATAACTTATAATACAATAAATGTATTAGTAACGATAATTGAAGGTAATGACCTACATTGCAATAGGGTATTATAGTGATATATAGAATTCCCCCCATTAATAAAATCAATTTTCGCATATTATTCTAACTCTATTAGTGGCCTTGCCTTTATTGATCGTATTCAAAAAAATTTAACATGCATCTCATGTATTAAATAATTTGAACAATATTATCAATTTAAAAATAATGTATACTAAAAACAATAAAAGATAAAGCATCAAACTAAAAACAATTACATTAGATCCTAAATCCCCCATCTCTTCCATTGTAACTTTACATTCCAAAAATGAATTTATCCTTATTGATTTAGACATGCAAGTGATGTGCTTATTAAATATATAACACTTTAATGAATTATTGTGATTATATATAATAATATTTTTATACATCAACCTCACTAACTTAGGGTGGAATTTACAACAGATGATGAAACAACATTTTCGTTTTTGGGAGCTCCAAATGGGCCTCAGAATTGGTCCAACTTCAATACAAATTGGACCAAATGGAACCAAATGTCCAATCAATATTGTTATTTAAATATTTCTTCAATCAATTTATTGTTACATTTGCTCGAATGGACCATATATTGCAGGTAATGTAAAAGGCATCATTTTTTACTGAATTAATTCTTTATAATATAGTTTTTAGATTTGTTCGAAAATAATATTTGTAATTTTTTTTTTTGAAATCAGGTTGTGTGGAGTGGAGATGCAGGAGGCATCATAATAAATGGGACTGAATTTAAATTGGAGCAATGTCACTGGCATACTCCTTCTGAACATAAACTCAATTCGATAAGGTTCTTATCTCAAAATAATATTGGTTAATGTTTTGTTAATTTTTATGCACTTAATTAAATTATACTAATGAATATGCCACATGTGATATTTTTTAGGTACCTTTGCTTGCGTTAATTTGTTATTTATGAAGATAAGTTTGATATATATGGAGCTGGACTTTATATTATTGTTCATATATGAACTATAATGATAATGAATTTTGAGTTCCTCATGAGTTTCATATCAAACTCATTCAAAATTTCAAATCGAGTTATTTTATTTTTTAATTTTAAAGGTCAATCTCTTAATTAACAACTATTTAATCAATTTCAGTTTGTCATTTCAAATCGAGTTAACACTACAAAAAAATAGTGCATTGTCTATGAAATGTTTCAATATTTTTTCAACACGTCTACGAAATTTTCAACAAAAATAATTTCGTCCTTAAATAGAAAAGCTTGCCTATGACTTGCATACAAAATTTTCTAATTATATAGGCTATTTTTAAACTATAAATATAATTGCCTAGAAAATTAATTGTGTAAGTAAATTTGTCTACGAAAATTCCAAATGTGTAGATAGATTGCTCGTAGATAATTTGTTTGCCTAGAAAATTATTTGTGTAGGTATTTTTTTCAAAGATTACTCTAAAAATTGGTAGATAAATTGTACGCAATCCTCACTTTTTTAGGACCAAATTATTTTTGTAAAAAAAATTTGTAACCATTTAAAAAATTTCTTAGACAATTTTTTATTTTCTCGTAGTGTAATGATCGGATAAAATACATTTAGTTTAGACCATTTTTACGTTATAGGATGTTGCACAATAATTTGTTCATTAAACATGTGTATACGCTCCATATCTTTTTATCAAATCAATAAAAGTTGGAATATTATTTTCTTGTTTAAAATAACTCAGATTTTATTTTTATTTGGCAGATTTGATATGGAGCTGCATATTGTTCATTTTAGCGCTCAGAGGGATATTGCAGTTTTTGGGATTTTATACAAGTTAGGATGCGCTGATCCTTTCCTCACGCAGGTGAACTTATTATTACACTATAAAATCTTCACTTTATCTTTGTGGTCATCATTTAAAAAGTGTCTTCACTTTATCTTGTAATTATTTCGAGTAGTTAATATACATACTTAAATTAACCCCAAGGGTATGTCTATTTTGAGCTTAAAATGAGCAAATCTGAATGGGGAAATCTTTTATAAGATCCCTTGTTTATTTTTTGTTGGATTTAGTAGAGATGGATGGAGTTTTATGTCAAATCAATAATTTTTAATGATGATAATTTATTATTTTATTATTATTTATTAAGAGGGTAATGATTGAATGATTGTGTTGATAGTAATATATAAAAGTTAATATTATTATATATAATTATATGATAAATTATATAATTATAGGATATTGTTTAATTTGATAATGAATATTGTTTGATTTGAGATTTAATAGTGTTTTGATAAAATAAAAAAATTAAGGGTTATTGATGACTTATATTATAATGTGGCTAAAATTAAGTTATAAAAAAAGTGTTTCAAAAAAATTAAGCTAACGTGACTAAAATTATCTGACAAGAAAAATGTCAATTATTATTGGTTCAATGATTATTAATTTAATCTATTTTTGGTGTATTTTATTAATTTACAAAACGGTGAATTTATATCCATGCATATTGATTTAATGATATTACTGGTGATGGTGCACATGTAATGTGCACTTATTTAAAATAATTTTATATCAATTTGGAATAATTTTTATGTATAAAATAAATATATTATACTAATTTGATGGTGTATTATAAAATAAAAGAGAGAGTGTAAATACAATATATATTTAATATGAAAATATAGAGTAATATTGGATTATGTGAAAATAGGGGTGTAGATGTATAATATGGATGAATGTGTATTTTGAATTATTAAAAAAATTCATCAAATGGACATATAAAAGGCTTAAAAAAAGGGATTGACTTAAATATTTTACGCTTGTCTTATTTTAATGCTTCCTCATTAGGTTAAACCTCCTAAAACGTGATCACTTTTTAAGATGAATCGGAACCATTTGAGGGATTTTAATCCATGGGGATTTAAAAAAGGGGGCTCCCGTTAATGGATGATGAGTTTTGTCCCCCCCCCCTTGCTCAGAGATATTGAGTTATCAAAAAATCAAAAAATATAAATATACATATAAGAATTTAAAGTTTCAAGTCTCTCTAATTTTACGTGTCTATTTCATGTATAAGTCGAAGCTCTCCATTTTAATATTTAATTGGACCCTATTTTATTTTAAAATATGATACGGGTAGGATCCGAAGTCTATGAGTTAAAAATATATATGTAATGACTAATGAGATATTCTACCTCATACAAATTTTGGTATAAATTAACATCTCCCTATTGGTAGATGCCACTTTTCAACAGTTGCTACTTCTTTCGAACTTTTTACATGCTATATTGATGGGCAGTGCCTATTAATACTTTAGTATTCCATTTTTTTTTTTTTTCTCAATCTTTAATCGACTATTTCTTAAAATAGAAATACACTTTATCACATAAAATACTAATAAACAACTTAATATATTTATATCATTTTATCACATAAAATACTAATAAACAATTTTTTCTACCTCAAACACTTTATCACTTTTTTTAAATCACTATGAATTTAAAAAAAATGTAACATTTTTTTTCGTTAATGAATTATTTTCTAGGTATTATATTTTTTTTTCTATGTGGATCAAAAGATTATATGTACTTTTTCTACATATTTAATATCTTGTTGGCTTTTTTTTTTTTTCATGTAGATTAAATTTATACAATATTTTTTTATTTTCATCATCCAACAATCACTTAATTACTCATTATTATTATATTTTTATTATAATCAATTATTATTTATAAATGAACTTAATTTATTTTTATTAACATATTTTAACCATGTGAAAGATACTTTTGGGGGACATTGTAATACAATACATTAATAATAGTAAAAAGCGAAAAGAATAGTTGATAGAGTTTTTTTAATTTGGGTTCTTGGTGTATGTGAAACTTTTTTGTTAAAATTTATTTTAATTGTGAAGTTAAGGATGATGACATAAGGAAAAATACTATTCCTTTTTCTTTAAAAAAAAATCAAATAATTAAAATATGCCAAAAACTTATATGCAAATATATAGTCTTAAAAGGCAGAGGGAATTAAATATACCATTTATATTCTTATAGTTTTAATTGTCGCTAAATTTATTTTTTGTATTTTACCATTTATACCATCAAATATTTAGGGTTTGTTAAGTCGTACATTGGATTTAAAAAAGTTGATTATAACTTGATGTTTGAAATTTCAAGAGAGGCAAGTTATTTTAATGGAATCGAGTCCAAATTGATCTCGAATAGTTTAATTTGATATTTTCACATTTATTTGAACTTTAAAGTTTAAAATAGAAGCACTGAGGAATGCTGTTCATGATGAACATGTAAGTCTTCAAAATAATTTTTTCTATTTTTTTTTAAATTGCAAATTAAAAGATCTGCCTATATTCGTCGAATTTAAAAGATCGTACTATATAAATATTAAAAATAAAAGTTTTTTTTCATTTTCAAACTAATTGATTTATTTAAATATTACGGAAAATGCAAAAAAGGAATTTTGGAAGGCCTGTACTTCGTTAAAACTTGATGCTTAATATTCAAATATTCGTAATAAAAATTAAAGCACGAGTAGTCATATATAGTAATTAAGGTTTTATTAAAAAATGGTGGATTTTTACTATTTAGTAGTATTTTGTATGGTGCTTTTTTTCTACGTGAATTTAAATAAAGGCATCACGTCGTTGCCAGGATATATGTAATAGCTCTGAAATGGTAGTATCATGTATGAACGTACAATTACGTTGCATCTATATGGATCAAATCAAATTATATGTACTGTTTTTTTTTTTTATTAATATTTGACGTTTTAAGGTTGACAAAGATGTACGTGTACTCGAATTCATAGTGAATTATATTTTTTCAAATATCATTAATGTTATTTATACACATTATTATTATTATTATTTTTTTATTATTTATTTAAAATGATAAAATAATTTTTAAAACATAATCAATTAGGTGAATTATACATTATATTAGCACAGAAGGAATAAATACTAGCAGTAAAAAGGGGAAATTGATAGCTGCATAATATAAGCAAAATTCAAAATATTCCAAGAATTATATATATACACTATACAGTATTTCAAAATACATGTAATATTTAATAATCTCTTTTATGGTGTTGCTAAGTCGTAATTTTGATCAAGATATTTCCTTATTTTAGACTTTATAGTAGGAATTAACAGGATGCCTTTTGCTGTAAAAAAAATATTAAAGCAAGATGCTTTACTATTTGTAAACGAACCTTGTTTCAAAAGAAAAGGAAAAAGACGAACAAATAAAGATGTTTTAAATGAGCCAATAATTAATAATATTGCTCATAATTCATTAGATGATATACATGTTCCAAATTAAAAGTCAGATATAGCTTAATTAAGTAAAAAAAGTCAGATATAGCTGCTATAGTTAGCATATAGTAACATGTAAATTAAAAAAGCTGGACAAGTACAATCACATATTCTTTTATAAATAATTTTCCTTGAGTAAAAAAAAGTAGCACTTTTTTTTAATTAATTGATTGACTAAGTCTGATATGTACTAGGTACACCATGCACTCCATAATGTATTTTAGAATCATTCAATTTATTGTATTAAAATATACAATTTATTTACACTGAAATGTTCAACTATCATTAAGAGAAACAAGTTGAATGCAATATGTATAAAGAGCAGATCAAATCCACCAAAATATATTATGTTAATGCTATCATTGTTGTATGCAGATATCTTTGAAAATTAATTTTTTAAACAAATATAAACAAGCAATATGTATAAACATAATCAAATCCAATGTGAATTGATTTGACGATTTAACTCTACCACTATTGTATACACTATTACTCTTTAAAAATTAAAATATTTTTTAAATAGAATAGTATATAAACATAATAGTGATACAGTCTATATATAATAATAGGAAAAACTTATAATACATTATATTGATACACTAAACAAGTTATACGTGGGCTCAACTCAACTCAATAATTTACCTCCACATCTTTTAAAACGTAAAACAAGATAATTATTCTTATTATTAATAATAACGGATGAATTGAAAAGGACAGTTAACGAAAGACATCAAAAAATGACGAAATACAAAATCTTAAAGCTTGTTATGCCTTGCCTATTCCATAAACATTCTCTCCTTTTGCCTAATTTTCATCCCTACAATAAATAATTTCTTAATAAAATCTCTACCATTATATATACAACTACTGCATGCACTTCATTTCTCCAATTTTTCAGCTGCCTAAAACTTCAAATTCTCAGAGAATAATACACTTATTTGTAGCTGCACTTTTATTTGATCTGTTGCACAAAAGCTCTTTTTCTTCGTCCGAAAATTAAACATGGCCCGTTCGACTCCTGTCTTCATCATCTGCCTCGTCGTCTACTCCCTTGCCTTAGCCGTAAACGCTGATTTTGATGAAATTGGTAAGCCTTTTTTGTTGATTTATTATTGGTAAAAAAAAAAAATTCAATTCCAATGTGTGTTTATAAAAATTTTCATGTAATTATTTTGCAAATTTATGTTACTAGTCTATATTTTTCAGTTTCATTTCCATGAAGATCTGCATGATTCTGAATTTTGACATTTTCATATGTACTATATTTTGTCCGTACGTGTTGAAACTCTTGATTACAAAACTATTATTCGAAAAAACAATGATTTTCTTCTTATTAAAGTGTTTTTTATTTTTATTGTTATAATACATAATTAGCTTTATCTGCTTCTAAGTTAAAATCTTGAATCAATTCGGCTTTGTCTGGTTCTTACTAACTTATAATCTTGGTATAATTCAACCGTTTCGTGTTTTCTAACGTGGTACGATTGCAGATGATGAATCTATATTTACATACGATTCGGAATCTGAAATGGGGCCCGCGAATTGGGGAAATTTGAATCCGAATTGGACAGCTTGTGGTCATGGAAAACTTCAATCTCCGATAGATCTTAGTAACGATAGAGTGGTGGTGACGGGGAAGCTGGGGACTCTGAGACGAAGCTATAAATCGGCCCCCGCTGTAATGAAGAACAGGGGACATGATATCTCTGTAAGCAATCACATTAACTTGAATGAGTCCGTGTGATACTTTCGTGTTTCATCTTGTGTTTTGTTTGGTCAGGTTGTGTGGGAGGGGGACGCGGGAGGTGCATTGATAAACGGGACGAGATACGTACTGAGGAATTGCCATTGGCATACTCCTTCGGAACACACCGTCAATGGAAGAAGGTTCGTGCCCATACATACTTATAAGAGTAACAAACTAATACTGTTCAATAGGAACAACTAATACTTTTAAGTCAAAAAACTGATACTGTTCAGTTCTACTCTCTATGTGTATGTGTAACAACATTTTTTGCATGCAGATACAACATGGAGATTCGCATGGTTCATAACAATTCTCAGGGACATCTTTCTGTAATCGGAATCATGTACAAACTGGGACGTCCCGATACTTTCCTTGTAAAAGTGAGTTCATCATCAGTTTTGGATTCTCCAACATTAACTAAATTTTTAACGTAAGATTCACCAATCTGCTGTCTGTTGTCCGCAGCTTCTGGACGTGGTGAGAAGAGTTAAACACGAAGGTGTGGAGGTGGGGCCGATTGATCCATGGGATATAAGTTTGGGAGCAGAAAGTATTACAGGTACCTCGGGTCTCTCACAGTTCCCCCGTGCACAGAGGGCGTTGTCTGGACGATACTAAAGAAGGCGAGTCTTGTCCAAACACGCGTAGTTCTCTGTTATGTAATTGTTTGCAAGGTTTGTGAAATTGGTTTGTGTATATATAATTGTTGCAGGTGAGAACTGTATCAAGGGAGCAAATAAGAGCACTCAGGCAAGCTGTTCATGATGTAAGTGCTGTGTTTCGACTTGCTTATGGATTCAAAATTAGTATTACAAATTCTTATTTGAGTTACTTATTTGTACTATTTTTTGTTGATTTCTAATTGGAAAATTTTTTTTTTTTTTTTTCCATTGTAGGGATTTGAGGACAATGCAAGGCCAACTCAGAAATCTGATGTAGACTTATACATGTATCGTCCCAATACTCAGCAATGTTGAGATTTTGTTACTGTTTGTATCCGAATATTTCCACTATTTAACATTGCAATAATAAATATGCACTATAGCATAGCATCACTTTTGTGCTTAATATTTGTAAATATTGAACTTTTAATTTTGTGTTTGGTTGATTATAACTTTTCTAATGCAGCATAAGCTGAATCAAATATTGGAGACATTATATGTCTAAATAAAGTAAAAAAGAAAAAGCATAATTCGGAAAGAGAGCAGCAAATTACAGTGCAAAACGAGCAATCGTAGATTACAAAGAGAAAATCAACTACATAGCACTGCGCTTAAAAGAAAGAAATACAATAACTTGAGGATTGATAAGGAGAATTTCTCGAAAGATAGCAGCGAAACAGAGTAGAAAAGGAGAACCGGGAATTACAATAACGAAATATGTGGCATTTTCCTAGGCGATGAGGAAAGGCAAGACCGTTAACATGAAGGATTCATAAGAGAAAGTTGCTGAACCGGAGAATGCAGTATCCTTCTCCTTGAATTTTTCAGTCAGACCCTGCAAAACCACATCGATCGTTAGATGTGTGGTTGAAATGAAAATTGATTATATGAAAAGGAAAAAAATTAAAGGGAGAAACATTATGGATAACATACCTTAACAGTGAGACAACACCTGCCAAGGAAAAAAATTCGAAAAGGTAAACACATTAGTAAACTTGAAATATTTATCCAGTTTGTAATACTGCTAAAAGGAAAGTAGATTAATAATCATCCGGGAACGTACTCAATGAAATTGTCGTATTCAATGGCCTTGTTTTTTCCACCACTTTTGTCAAACTTGGAAACCAGCAGATCAAGAACTCCAGGTGATACTGAAAATCCAAGACTGAGGAGAGCCTCTCTCAATTCATTCAAATCGATCTTGCCACTTCTGTCCCTATCGAATCTCTCGAATATTGACTAGATGAACAAGAAATTAGTCAGATAAGATGCAAAAGGAGGACATATCTATAAAGACATCAGAATGGAAATGGATTTATTACTGACCCTCCAGCTCTGAAGACTGTAAAAGACTTGAGTAAATTCCTTAGGACCTGTTTCAAGAATCAAGATAACAGCAAATCATAACACGATCTTAATCTATGAATGGACGGGCAGAGGTGGCGTGCGAGATTACACGCATTCAATCCTGCACAATTAAGTTCCATTTTTTCGTTCACTATAAATACTAAAGCATCTCCTATACTAAAGCTGAAGCTTGTGTATACCAACAGATACTAGATAAACAGATCACAAATTCCAGTAACTGGAGTCACACTTGCTAATCAGTGCAAGTGCACAACAAAACCAAGTGTGAACTTTAATTTGAAAATGTAAACTTCAGATATACACCATGTGTCTATTATTGATGGGACACTATTTGAGATGGAGGATTTGTTTCTTATATAACCAAGGCTACTATTTCTCTTTTATGTGGAATTATTGGAAGGGCCCAGTTCTTTGCTAGTGGTCCATCACACGCTTTTGCATAATTGGGGGGCATTAAATTCCTGCAACTACGTAATTATCCAGATATTTCAAGGCATGGGGGCCCTTCCTTTAGAAGACTAGACAGTGTGGTATCAATTCGATTAGAAAAACCAAGGAAAGTAAATGGCATCGTCTCTTTCTACATGGATTGATTCCCCCAATTTTTGTCTCTAAATTCCGATCGATTCTCAATTTCTAATGCGTAATAACCTAATTTCCTAGCAAATAACAACCACTGCCAGATTTTGATCAGATTCATCTTTTCATACTTAGCATAACCCGAAATTGAGAGAGATAACAAACGCAGAAGTTCATAATTCCAATTTGAAACAACAAGAGAGTAAAAATGGGAAGCACGTACCGATCTTCCTCGTGTTATTGTTGGTGAAAAGATACATTAGCAGATGAACAGTTCTGAGTCCAAAGCTCTGATTATACGACGACAGCGCCCGCTGAAGCTCCTTATCATCAATAAACCCGCTCCCGTCCTGATCCGCCACTTGAAAGCAAGCGATCACGTTCGGGTCCGTACCAGGGGGGAAAGCCGAGGGCACAAGCGCCGCGAAGGGGCTTCCGTACGGCGCGGAAGGCGGCGGCGCCTGGTACCCTCCGTACTGCTGATTCGGCGCGACGTGGCCTTGGGGAGCTGAAGGCGGTGCACCGTAGGGTGAGGGTTGGTTGGGAGGTTGTCCACCTTGCGGCGGAGCACCGTAGGGTGTGGCGACAGGGGCGTACGGCGAAGGTTGATTCGGAGGT